>CAJUWN010001205.1:0-14576 GCA_910589765.1 Avena atlantica | reverse complement strand
AGATATATGACTAAATAATCGTAGTTTTCGTGTTTTATGGCCGTTTTAATGAGCTATTGCCCACTATTTAGGGGTTCTAGGGCGATTTACAACGACCTTAAGACCTGATACATGTTGGAAAGATATGACCAAAAACTCGCAGTTTTCGCGTTGTATGGCTGTTTTCATGAGCTATTGCCCACAGTTTAATGGTTTTCGGGCGATTTCCAGCAACCATAAGACCCGATACATGTTAGAGACTGATGACCAAAAAATCATCTTTTTCGTGTTTTACGGTCATTTTCATGAGTTATTGCCCATAGGTTTTGGGTTCCAGGCGGATTTGCATGCCTCGTAGAAACCCTTACATGTTTGGCAGATATGACCAGAAACTCGTCGTTTTGGCATTTTATGACCGTTTTCATTGTTATGCCCACAGTTTGGGATTCTAGGGCGATTTACAACGACCTTATGACCCGATACATGTTGAGGAGTTATGACCAAAAACTCGTCGTTTTCATGTTTATGGCCATTTTCATGAGTTATTGCCCACCGTTTTTGGGTTCCAGTTGGATTTTCAAGGCCTGTAAGACCCGTTACATGTTTGAGATATTTGACTAAAAAATTGTAGTTTTCCCGTTTTCATGAGCTATTTCCTACTGTTTTGGCGTTCCAGGCTGATTTACATCGACATTGAGACCCAATAAATGTTTGAGATATATGACCAAAAACTCGTCGTTTCCGTGTTTATGGCCATTTTTATGAGTGATTGCGCATAGTTTTTGGGTTCTAGTTGGATTTGCAAGGCCTGTAAGACCTGTTACATGTTTGAGGTATATGACTAAATAATCGTACTTTTCATGATTTATGGCCGTTTTAATGAGCAATTGCCCACAGTTTAGGGGTTCTAGGGCGATTTACAATGACCTTAAGACCTGATACATGTTGCAAGGATATGACCCAAAACTCGCAGTTTCCCATTTTTATGGCTGTTTTCATGAGCTATTGCCCACAGTATATGGTTCTAGGGCGATTTACAGCAACCTTAAGACCCGATACATATTAAAGACTTATGACCAAAAATCGATTTTTCCCATTTTATGGTCATTTTCATGAGTTATTACCCATAGTTTTGGGTTCCAGGCGGATTTGCATGCCTCGTAAGAACCCTTCCATGCTTGAGAGATATGACTAGAAAACTCACCGTTTTCGTCTTTTATGGTCGTTTTCATGAGCTATTGCCCATAGTTTTAGGCTTCCAGGGCGATTTACATCGACCTGAGAGAGATGATACATGTTTGAGAGATATGACCAAAAACTCGTCGTTTTGTGTTTTTATGGACCATTTTTATGAGTGATTGCCCATAGTTTTTGGGTTCCGGTTGGATTTGCAAGGCCTGTAAGACCCATTACATGTTTAAGATATATGACTAAATAATCGTAGTTTTCGTGTTTTATGGCCATTTTAATGAGCTATTGCCCACTATTTAGGGGTTCTAGGGCGATTTACAACGACCTTAAGACCTGATACATGTTGGAAAGATATGACCCAAAAACTCGCAGTTTTCGCGTTGTATGGCTGTTTTCATGAGCTATTGCCCACAGTTTAATGGTTTTCGGGCGATTTCCAGCAACCATAAGACCCGATACATGTTAGAGACTGATGACCAAAAAATCATCTTTTTCGTGTTTTACGGTCATTTTCATGAGTTATTGCCCATAGGTTTTGGGTTCCAGGCGGATTTGCATGCCTCGTAAGAACCCTTACATGTTTGGCAGATATGACCAGAAACTCGTCGTTTTGGCATTTTATGACCGTTTTCATTTGTTATGCCCACAGTTTTGGGATTCTAGTGCGATTTACAACGACCTTATGACCCGATACATGCTTGAGAGTTATGACCAAAAACTCGTCGTTTTCATGTTTATGGCCATTTTCATGAGTTATTGCCCACGTTTTTGGGTTCCAGTTGGATTTTCAGCCTGTAAGACCCGTTACATGTTTGAGATTTGACTAAAAATTGTCGTTTTCCCGTTTCATGAGCTATTTTCCTACTTTTTGGGTTCCAGGCTGATTTACATCGACATTGAGACCCAATAAATGTTTGAGAGATATGACCAAAAACTCGTCGTTTCCGTGTTTATGGCCATTTTTATGAGTGATTGCGCATAGTTTTTGGGTTCTAGTTGGATTTGCAAGGCCTGTAAGACCTGTTACATGTTTGAGGTATATGACTAAATAATCGTACTTTTCATGATTTATGGCCGTTTTAATGAGCAATTGCCCACAGTTAAGGGGTTTTAGGGCGATTTACAATGACCTTAAGACCTGATACATGTTGCAAGGATATGACCCAAAACTCGCAGTTTCCCATTTTATGGCTGTTTTCATGAGCTATTGCCCACAGTATATGGTTCTAGGGTGATTTACAGCAACCTTAAGACCTGATACATATTAAAGACTTATGACCAAAAATCGACTTTTTCCCATTTTATGGTCATTTTCATGAGTTATTACCCATAGTTTTTGGGTTCCAGGCGGATTTGCATGCCTCGTAAGAACCCTTCCATGCTTGAGAGATATGACTAGAAACTCACCGTTTTCGTCTTTTATGGTCGTTTTCATGAGCTATTGCCCATAGTTTTAGGCTTCCAGGGCGATTTACATCGACCTTGAGAACTGATACATGTTTGAGAGATATGACCAAAAACTCGTCATTTTTGTGTTTATGACCATTTTTATGAGTGATTGCCCATAGTTTTTGGGTTCCGGTTGGATTTGCAAGGCCTGTAAGACCCATTACATGTTTAAGATATATGACTAAATAATCGTAGTTTTCGTGTTTTATGGCCATTTTAATGAGCTATTGCCCACTATTTAGGGGTTCTAGGGCGATTTACAACGACCTTAAGACCTGATACATGTTGGAAAGATATGACCCAAAAACTCGCAGTTTTCGCGTTGTATGGCTGTTTTCATGAGCTATTGCCCACAGTTTAATGGTTTTCGGGCGATTTCCAGCAACCATAAGACCCGATACATGTTAGAGACTGATGACCAAAAAATCATCTTTTTCGTGTTTTACGGTCATTTTCATGAGTTATTGCCCATAGGTTTTGGGTTCCAGGCGGATTTGCATGCCTCGTAAGAACCCTTACATGTTTGGCAGATATGACCAGAAACTCGTCGTTTTGGCATTTATGACCGTTTTCATTTGTTATGCCCACAGTTTTTGGGATTCTAGTGCGATTTACAACGACCTTATGACCCGATACATGGTTGAGAGTTATGACAAAAAACTCGTCGTTTTCATGTTTATGGCCATTTTCATGAGTTATTGCCCACCGTTTTTGGGTTCCAGTTGGATTTTCAAGGCCTGTAAGACCCGTTACATGTTTGAGATATTTGACTAAAAATTGTAGTTTTTTCCCGTTTTCATGAGCTATTTCCTACTGTTTTGGCGTTCCAGGCTGATTTACATCGACATTGAGACCCAATAAATGTTTGAGATATATGACCAAAAACTCGTCGTTTCCGTGTTTATGGCCATTTTTATGAGTGATTGCGCATAGTTTTTGGGTTCTAGTTGGATTTGCAAGGCCTGTAAGACCTGTTACATGTTTGAGGTATATGACTAAATAATCGTACTTTTCATGATTTATGGCCGTTTTAATGAGCAATTGCCCACAGTTAAGGGGTTTAGGGCGATTTACAATGACCTTAAGACCTGATACATGTTGCAAGGATATGACCCAAAACTCGCAGTTTCCCATTTTATGGCTGTTTTCATGAGCTATTGCCCACAGTATATGGTTCTAGGGCGATTTACAGCAACCTTAAGACCTGATACATATTAAAGACTTATGACCAAAAATCGTTTTTTCCCATTTTATGGTCATTTTCATGAGTTATTACCCATAGTTTTTGGGTTCCAGGCGGATTTGCATGCCTCGTAAGAACCCTTCCATGCTTGAGAGATATGACTAGAAACTCACCGTTTTCGTCTTTTATGGTCGTTTTCATGAGCTATTGCCCATAGTTTTAGGCTTCAGGGCGATTTACATCGACCTTGAGACCTGATACATGTTTGAGAGATATGACCAAAAACTCGTCGTTTTCGTGTTTATGACCATTTTTATGAGTGATTGCCCACAGTTTTTGGTTTCGGTTGGATTTGCAAGGCCTGTAAGACCCATTACATGTTTAAGATATATGACTAAATAATCGTAGTTTTCGTGTTTTATGGCCATTTTAATGAGCTATTGCCCACTATTTAGGGGTTCTAGGGCGATTTACAACGACCTTAAGACCTGATACATGTTGGAAAGATATGACCCAAAAACTCGCAGTTTTCGTGTTGTATGGCTGTTTTCATGAGCTATTGCCCACAGTTTTATGGTTCTAGGGCAATTTACAACAACCTTAAGACCCGATACATGTTAGAGACTTATGACCAAAAAATCATCTTTTTCGTGTTTACAGTCATTTTCATGAGTTATTGCCCATAGGTTTTGGGTTCTAGGAAGATTTGCATGCCTCGTAAGAACCCTTGCATGTTTGGGAGATATGACCAGAAACTCGTCGTTTTGGCGTGTTATGACCATTTTCATGAGTTAGGCCCACAGTTTTGGGATTCTAGGGCGATTTACGACGACCTTATGACCCGATACATGCTTTAGAGTTATGTCAAAAAACTCGTCGTTTTCATGTTTATGGCTATTTTCATGAGTTATTGCCCACAGTTTTTGGGTTCCAGGCGGATTTGCATGCGTCGTAAGAACCCTTACATGTATTAGGGATATGACTAGAAACTCATCGTTTTCATGTTTTATGACCGTTTTCATGAGCTATTGCCCATTGTTTTTGGGTTCCAAGGAGATTTACATCAACCTTGACACCCGATACATGTTTGAGAGATATGACCAAAAGCTCGTCGTTTTCGTGTTTATGGCCATTTTAGGAGTTATTTTCCATAGTTTTTGTGTTCCATTTGGCTTTGGAAGGGCTATAAGACCCGTTACATGTATGAGATATATGACTAAAAAATCGTAGTTTTCTTGTTTTATGGCCGTTTTAATGAGCTATTGCCCACAGTTTTATGGTTCTAGGGCGATTTACAGCAACCATAAGACCCGATACATGTTAGAGACTTATGACCAAAAAATCATCTTTTTCGTGTTTTACGGTCATTTTCATGAGTTATTGCCCACAGTTTGGGTTCCAGGCTGATTTGCATGCCTCGTAAGAAACCTAACATCTTTGAGAGATATAACCAGAAACTCACCGTTTTCATTTTTTATGACTGTTTTCATGAGCTATTGCCCACAGTTTTTGGGTTCCTGGGCGATTTACGTCGACCTTGACACCCGATACCTGTTTGAGACATATGACCAAAAGCTCATGGTTTTCGTGTTTATGGCCATTTAGGAGATATTTTCCACAGTTTTGGGTTCCATTTGGATTTGCAAGGGCTATAAGACCCGTTACAAGTTTGAGATATATGACTAAAAATCATAGTTTTTTCGTGTTTTATGGTCGTTTTAATGTGCCATTGCCCACTATTTACGGGTTCTAGGGCGATTTACAACGACCTTAAGACCTGATACATGTAGGAAAGATATGACCCAAAAACTCACAGTTTTCGCGTTGTATGGCTGTTTTCATGAGATATTGCCCACAGTTTTATGGTTCTAGGGCGATTTCCAGCAACCATAAGACCCGAGACATGTTAGAGACTGATGACCAAAAAATCATCTTTTTCGTGTTTTATGGTCATTTTCATGAGTTATTGCCCATAGGTTTTGGGTTCCAGGCGGAATGCCATGCCTCGTAAGAACCCTTACATGTTTGGCAGATAAGACCAGAAACTCGTCGTTTTGGCGTTTTATGACCGTTTTCATTCGTTATTCTCACAGTTTTGGGATTCTAGGGCGATTTACAATGACCTTACGACCGGATACATGCTTGAGAGTTATGACCAAAAACTCGTTGTTTTCATGTTTATGGCCATTTTCATGAGTTATTGCCCACCGTTTTTGGGTTCTAGTTGGATTTGCAAGGCGTGTAAGACCCGTTACATGTTTGAGATATTTGACTAAAAAATTGTAGTTTTCCCGTTTTATGGCCGTTTTCATGAGCTATTTCCTACGGTTTTGGCGTTCCAGGATGATTTACATCGACATTGAGACCCAATAAATGTTTGAGAGATATGACCAAAAACTCGTCGTTTCCGTGTTTATGGCCATTTTTATGAGTGATTGCACATAGTTTTTGGTTTCTAGTTGGATTTGCAAGGCCTGTAAGACCCGTTACATGTTTGAGGTATATGACTAAATAATCGTACTTTTCATGATTTATGGCCGTTTTAATGAGCAATTGCCCACAGTTTAGGGGTTCTAGGGCGATTTACAATGACCTTAAGACCTGATACGTGTTGCAAGGATATGACCCAAAACTCGCAGTTTTCCCATTTTATGGCTGTTTTCATGAGCTATTGCCCACAGTATATGGTTCTAGGGCGATTTACAGCAACCTTAAGACCCGATACATATTAAGGACTTATGACCAAAAATCGTCTTTTTCCCATTTTATTGTCATTTTCATGAGTTATTACCCACAGTTTTTGGGTTCCAGGCGATTTTGCATGCCTCGTAAGAACCCTGCCATGCTTGAGAGATATGACTAGAAACTCACCATTTTCGTATTTGATGGTCGTTTTCATGAGCTATTGCCCATAGTTTTAGGCTTCAAGGGCGATTTACATCGACCTTGAGACCTGATACATGTTTGAGAGATATGACCAAAAACTCGTCGTTTTCGTGTTTATGACCATTTTTATGAGTGATTTCCCACAGTTTTTGGGTTCTAGTTGGATTTGCAAGGCCTGTAAGACCCATTACATGTTTAAGATATATGACTAAATAATCGTAGTTTTCGAGTTTTATGGCCATTGTAATGAGCTATTGCCCACTATTTAGGTGTTCTAGGGCGATTTACAACGACCTTAAGACCTGATACATGTTGGAAAGATATGACCCAAAACTCGCAGTTTCGTGTTTTATGGCCGTTTTAATGAGCTATTGCCCATAGTTTTATGGTTCTAGGGCGATTTACAGCAACCTTAAGACCCGATACATGTTACAGACTTATGACCAAAAAATCATCTTTATCGTGTTTTACGGTCATTTTCATGAGTTATTGCCCACAGTTTGGGTTCCAGGCTGATTTGCATGCCTCGTAAGAAACCTAACATGTTTGAGAGATATAACCAGAAACTCACCGTTTTCATTTTTTATGATTTTTCATGAGCTATTGCCCACAGTTTTTGGGTTCCTGGGCGATTTACATCGACCTTGACACCCGATACCTGTTTGAGACATATGACCAAAAGCTCATGGTTTTCGTGTTTATGGCCATTTTAGCAGATATTTTCCACAGATTTTGGGTTCCATTTGGATTTGCAAGGGCTATAAGACCCGTTACAAGTTTGAGATATATGACTAAAAATCATAGTTTTTTCGTGTTTTATGGTCGTTTTAATGAGCCATTGCCCACTATTTAGGGGTTCTAGGGCGATTTACAACGACCTTAAGACCTGATACATGTAGGAAAGATATGACCCAAAAACTCACAGTTTTCGCGTTGTATGGCTGTTTTCATGAGCTATTGCCCACAGTTTTATGGTTCTAGGGCGATTTCCAGCAACCATAAGACCCGAGACATGTTAGAGACGGATGACCAAAAAATCATCTTTTTCGTGTTTTATGGTCATTTTCATGAGTTATTGCCCATAGGTTTTGGGTTCCAGGCGGATTTCCATGCCTCGTAAGAACCCTTACATGTTTGGCAGATATGACCAGAAACTCGTCGTTTTGGCGTTTTATGACCGTTTTCATTCGTTATTCCCACAGTTTTGGGATTCTAGGGCGATTTACAATGACCTTACGACCGGATACATGCTTGAGAGTTATGACCAAAAACTCGTTGTTTTCATGTTTATGGCCATTTTCATGAGTTATTGCCCACCGTTTTTGGGTTCTAGTTGGATTTGCAAGGCGTGTAAGACCCGTTACATGTTTGAGATATTTGACTAAAAAATTGTAGTTTTCCCGTTTTATGGCCGTTTTCATGAGCTATTTCCTACGGTTTTGGCGTTCCAGGCTGATTTACATCGACATTGAGACCCAATAAATGTTTGAGAGATATGACCAAAAACTCGTCGTTTCCGTGTTTATGGCCATTTTTATGAGTGATTGCACATAGTTTTTGGTTTCTAGTTGGATTTGCAAGGCCTGTAAGACCCGTTACATGTTTGAGGTATATGACTAAATAATCGTACTTTTCATGATTTATGGCCGTTTTAATGAGCAATTGCCCACAGTTTAGGGGTTCTAGGGCGATTTACAATGACCTTAAGACCTGATACGTGTTGCAAGGATATGACCCAAAACTCGCAGTTTTCCCATTTTATGGCTGTTTTCATGAGCTATTGCCCACAGTATATGGTTCTAGGGCGATTTACAGCAACCTTAAGACCCGATACATATTAAGGACTTATGACCAAAAATCGTCTTTTTCCCATTTTATTGTCATTTTCATGAGTTATTACCCACAGTTTTTGGGTTCCAGGCGATTTTGCATGCCTCGTAAGAACCCTGCCATGCTTGAGAGATATGACTAGAAACTCACCATTTTCGTATTTGATGGTCGTTTTCATGAGCTATTGCCCATAGTTTTAGGCTTCAAGGGCGATTTACATCGACCTTGAGACCTGATACATGTTTGAGATATATGACCAAAAACTCGTCGTTTTCGTGTTTATGACCATTTTTATGAGTGATTTCCCACAGTTTTTGGGTTCTAGTTGGATTTGCAAGGCCTGTAAGACCCATTACATGTTTAAGATATATGACTAAATAATCGTAGTTTTCGAGTTTTATGGCCATTGTAATGAGCTATTGCCCACTATTTAGGTGTTCTAGGGCGATTTACAACGACCTTAAGACCTGATACATGTTGGAAAGATATGACCCAAAACTCGCAGTTTTCGTGTTTTATGGCCGTTTTAATGAGCTATTGCCCATAGTTTTATGGTTCTAGGGCGATTTACAGCAACCTTAAGACCCGATACATGTTAGAGACTTATGACCAAAAAATCATCTTTATCGTGTTTTACGGTCATTTTCATGAGTTATTGCCCACAGTTTGGGTTCCAGGCTGATTTGCATGCCTCGTAAGAAACCTAACATGTTTGAGAGATATAACCAGAAACTCACCGTTTTCATTTTTTATGACTGTTTTCATGAGCTATTGCCCACAGTTTTTGGGTTCCTGGGCGATTTACATCGACCTTGACACCCGATACCTGTTTGAGACATATGACCAAAAGCTCATGGTTTTCGTGTTTATGGCCATTTTAGCAGATATTTTCACAGATTTTGGGTTCCATTTGGATTTGCAAGGGCTATAAGACCCGTTACAAGTTTGAGATATATGACTAAAAATCATAGTTTTTCGTGTTTTATGGTCGTTTTAATGAGCCTGCCCACTATTTAGGGGTTCTAGGGCGATTTACAACGACCTTAAGACCTGATACATGTAGGAAAGATATGACCCAAAAACTCACAGTTTTCGCGTTGTATGGCTGTTTTCATGAGCTATTGCCCACAGTTTATGGTTCTAGGGCGATTTCCAGCAACCATAAGACCCGAGACATGTTAGAGACGGATGACCAAAAAATCATCTTTTTCGTGTTTTATGGTCATTTTCATGAGTTATTGCCCATAGGTTTTGGGTTCCAGGCGGATTTCCATGCCTCGTAAGAACCCTTACATGTTTGGCAGATATGACCAGAAACTCGTCGTTTTGGCGTTTTATGACCGTTTTCATTCGTTATTCCCACAGTTTTGGGATTCTAGGGCGATTTACAATGACCTTACGACCGGATACATGCTTGAGAGTTATGACCAAAAACTCGTTGTTTTCATGTTTATGGCCATTTTCATGAGTTATTGCCCACCGTTTTTGGGTTCTAGTTGGATTTGCAAGGCGTGTAAGACCCGTTACATGTTTGAGATATTTGACTAAAAAATTGTAGTTTTCCCGTTTTATGGCCGTTTTCATGAGCTATTTCCTACGGTTTTGGCGTTCCAGGCTGATTTACATCGACATTGAGACCCAATAAATGTTTGAGAGATATGACCAAAAACTCGTCGTTTCCGTGTTTATGGCCATTTTTATGAGTGATTGCACATAGTTTTTGGTTTCTAGTTGGATTTGCAAGGCCTGTAAGACCCGTTACATGTTTGAGGTATATGACTAAATAATCGTACTTTTCATGATTTATGGCCGTTTTAATGAGCAATTGCCCACAGTTTAGGGGTTCTAGGGCGATTTACAATGACCTTAAGACCTGATACGTGTTGCAAGGATATGACCCAAACTCGCAGTTTTCCCATTTTATGGCTGTTTTCATGAGCTATTGCCCACAGTATATGGTTCTAGGGCGATTTACAGCAACCTTAAGACCCGATACATATTAAGGACTTATGACCAAAAATCGTCTTTTTCCCATTTTATTGTCATTTTCATGAGTTATTACCCACAGTTTTTGGGTTCCAGGCGATTTGCATGCCTCGTAAGAACCCTGCCATGCTTGAGAGATATGACTAGAAACTCACCATTTTCGTATTTGATGGTCGTTTTCATGAGCTATTGCCCATAGTTTTAGGCTTCAAGGGCGATTTACATCGACCTTGAGACCTGATACATGTTTGAGATATATGACCAAAAACTCGTCGTTTTCGTGTTTATGACCATTTTTATGAGTGATTTCCCACAGTTTTTGGGTTCTAGTTGGATTTGCAAGGCCTGTAAGACCCATTACATGTTTAAGATATATGACTAAATAATCGTAGTTTTCGAGTTTTATGGCCATTGTAATGAGCTATTGCCCACTATTTAGGTGTTCTAGGGCGATTTACAACGACCTTAAGACCTGATACATGTTGGAAAGATATGACCCAAAACTCGCAGTTTTCGTGTTTTATGGCCGTTTTAATGAGCTATTGCCCATAGTTTTATGGTTCTAGGGCGATTTACAGCAACCTTAAGACCCGATACATGTTAGAGACTTATGACCAAAAAATCATCTTTATCGTGTTTTACGGTCATTTTCATGAGTTATTGCCCACAGTTTGGGTTCCAGGCTGATTTGCATGCCTCGTAAGAACCTAACATGTTTGAGAGATATAACCAGAAACTCACCGTTTTCATTTTTTATGACTGTTTTCATGAGCTATTGCCCACAGTTTTTGGGTTCCTGGGCGATTTACATCGACCTTGACACCCGATACCTGTTTGAGACATATGACCAAAAGCTCATGGTTTTCGTGTTTATGGCCATTTTAGCAGATATTTTCCACAGATTTTGGGTTCCATTTGGATTGCAAGGGCTATAAGACCCGTTACAAGTTTGAGATATATGACTAAAAATCATAGTTTTTTCGTGTTTTATGGTCGTTTTAATGAGCCATTGCCCACTATTTAGGGGTTCTAGGGCGATTTACAACGACCTTAAGACCTGATACATGTAGGAAAGATATGACCCAAAAACTCACAGTTTTCGCGTTGTATGGCTGTTTTCATGAGCTATTGCCCACAGTTTTATGGTTCTAGGGCGATTTCCAGCAACCATAAGACCCGAGACATGTTAGAGACGGATGACCAAAAAATCATCTTTTTCGTGTTTTATGGTCATTTTCATGAGTTATTGCCCATAGGTTTTGGGTTCCAGGCGGATTTCCATGCCTCGTAAGAACCCTTACATGTTTGGCAGATATGACCAGAAACTCGTCGTTTTGGCGTTTTATGACCGTTTTCATTCGTTATTCCCACAGTTTTGGGATTCTAGGGCGATTTACAATGACCTTACGACCGGATACATGCTTGAGAGTTATGACCAAAAACTCGTTGTTTTCATGTTTATGGCCATTTTCATGAGTTATTGCCCACCGTTTTTGGGTTCTAGTTGGATTTGCAAGGCGTGTAAGACCCGTTACATGTTTGAGATATTTGACTAAAAATTGTAGTTTTCCCGTTTTATGGCCGTTTTCATGAGCTATTTCCTACGGTTTTGGCGTTCCAGGCTGATTTACATCGACATTGAGACCCAATAAATGTTTGAGAGATATGACCAAAAACTCGTCGTTTCCGTGTTTATGGCCATTTTTATGAGTGATTGCACATAGTTTTTGGTTTCTAGTTGGATTTGCAAGGCCTGTAAGACCCGTTACATGTTTGAGGTATATGACTAAATAATCGTACTTTTCATGATTTATGGCCGTTTTAATGAGCAATTGCCCACAGTTTAGGGGTTCTAGGGCGATTTACAATGACCTTAAGACCTGATACGTGTTGCAAGGATATGACCCAAAAACTCGCAGTTTTCCATTTTATGGCTGTTTTCATGAGCTATTGCCCACAGTATATGGTTCTAGGGCGATTTACAGCAACCTTAAGACCCGATACATATTAAGGACTTATGACCAAAAATCGTCTTTTTCCCATTTTATTGTCATTTTCATGAGTTATTACCCACAGTTTTTGGGTTCCAGGCGATTTTGCATGCCTCGTAAGAACCCTGCCATGCTTGAGAGATATGACTAGAAACTCACCATTTTCGTATTTGATGGTCGTTTTCATGAGCTATTGCCCATAGTTTTAGGCTTCAAGGGCGATTTACATCGACCTTGAGACCTGATACATGTTTGAGATATATGACCAAAAACTCGTCGTTTTCGTGTTTATGACCATTTTTATGAGTGATTTCCCACAGTTTTTGGGTTCTAGTTGGATTTGCAAGGCCTGTAAGACCCATTACATGTTTAAGATATATGACTAAATAATCGTAGTTTTCGAGTTTTATGGCCATTGTAATGAGCTATTGCCCACTATTTAGGTGTTCTAGGGCGATTTACAACGACCTTAAGACCTGATACATGTTGGAAAGATATGACCCAAAACTCGCAGTTTTCGTGTTTTATGGCCGTTTTAATGAGCTATTGCCCATAGTTTTATGGTTCTAGGGCGATTTACAGCAACCTTAAGACCCGATACATGTTAGAGACTTATGACCAAAAAATCATCTTTATCGTGTTTTACGGTCATTTTCATGAGTTATTGCCCACAGTTTGGGTTCCAGGCTGTTTGCATGCCTCGTAAGAAACCTAACATGTTTGAGAGATAAACCAGAAACTCACCGTTTTCATTTTTTATGACTGTTTTCATGAGCTATTGCCCACAGTTTTTGGGTTCCTGGGCGATTTACATCGACCTTGACACCCGATACCTGTTTGAGACATATGACCAAAAGCTCATGGTTTTCGTGTTTATGGCCATTTTAGCAGATATTTTCCACAGATTTTGGGTTCCATTTGGATTTGCAAGGGCTATAAGACCCGTTACAAGTTTGAGATATATGACTAAAAATCATAGTTTTTCGTGTTTTATGGTCGTTTTAATGAGCCATTGCCCACTATTTAGGGGTTCTAGGGCGATTTACAACGACCTTAAGACCTGATACATGTAGGAAAGATATGACCCAAAAACTCCACAGTTTTCGCGTTGTATGGCTGTTTTCATGAGCTATTGCCCACAGTTTTATGGTTCTAGGGCGATTTCCAGCAACCATAAGACCCGAGACATGTTAGAGACGGATGACCAAAAAATCATCTTTTTCGTGTTTTATGGTCATTTTCATGAGTTATTGCCCATAGGTTTTGGGTTCCAGGCGGATTTCCATGCCTCGTAAGAACCCTTACATGTTTGGCAGATATGACCAGAAACTCGTCGTTTTGGCGTTTTATGACCGTTTTCATTCGTTATTCCCACAGTTTTGGGATTCTAGGGCGATTTACAATGACCTTACGACCGGATACATGCTTGAGAGTTATGACCAAAAAACTCGTTGTTTTCATGTTTATGGCCATTTTCATGAGTTATTGCCCACCGTTTTTTGGGTTCTAGTTGGATTTGCAAGGCGTGTAAGACCCGTTACATGTTTGAGATATTTGACTAAAAAATTGTAGTTTTCCCGTTTTATGGCCGTTTTCATGAGCTATTTCCTACGGTTTTGGCGTTCCAGGCTGATTTACATCGACATTGAGACCCAATAAATGTTTGAGAGATATGACCAAAAACTCGTCGTTTCCGTGTTTATGGCCATTTTTATGAGTGATTGCACATAGTTTTTGGTTTCTAGTTGGATTTGCAAGGCCTGTAAGACCCGTTACATGTTTGAGGTATATGACTAAATAATCGTACTTTTCATGATTTATGGCCGTTTTAATGAGCAATTGCCCACAGTTTAGGGGTTCTAGGGCGATTTACAATGACCTTAAGACCTGATACGTGTTGCAAGGATATGACCCAAAACTCGCAGTTTTCCCATTTTATGGCTGTTTCATGAGCTATTGCCCACAGTATATGGTTCTAGGGCGATTTACAGCAACCTTAAGACCCGATACATATTAAGGACTTATGACCAAAAATCGTCTTTTTCCCATTTTATTGTCATTTTCATGAGTTATTACCCACA
>CAJUWN010001204.1:0-47925 GCA_910589765.1 Avena atlantica | reverse complement strand
ATGTGCTAGGGCCCACATGCAAGTCCTTGAGGTATTCCGACGCCCCGGAGCGTGGTCTCCCGCGGAACCCTGATCTGTGGGGCATCGGATCGTCTACCCTCCTAGACGTCCCTCTGACAGGGGGGTAGCCGGGAGTAGCACTCTCTTGTTTTGTGTTTGTTTAGGTCATATGATGATGTAAAACCATGGTGCTTCAGAAGGGGAGGGCCCTATCCACCCGTTTCACCCGAACGGGAGTTTCCCCTTATATAAGTACAGAACCTTAGCTTTAGGTTATAGCTAGCGCACGCATTGAGAAGGGTGACACATGCACCCGGTGACTAGGTTTTGCATGTTTCAACATAGCAACACACTTCCATGCATGTTCTAGGGCCACATGAAAGTCCTTGAGGTATTCCGACGCCCCGGAGCGTGGTCTCCCGCGGAACCCTAATCTGTGGGCATCGGATCGTCTACCCCCTAGACGTCCCTCTAACAGGGGTAGCCTGGAGTAGCACTCTCTTGTTTTGTGTTTTTTTAGGTCATATGATGATGTAACACCATGGTTCTTCACAAGGGGAGGGCACTATCATACCCGGTTTCCCCGAACGGGGGGAGTTTCCCCCTTATATAAGTCCTGAATCTTAGTTTTAGGTTACACCTAGCGCACGCATGAGAAGGGGGACACATGCACTCGGTGACTAGGTTTTGCATCTTTCAACATAGCACCACACTTCCATGCATGTGCTAGGACCACATGCAAGTCCTTGAGGTATTCCGTCGCCCCGGAGCGTGGTCTCCCGCGGAACCCTCATCTGTGGGCATCGGATCGTCTACCCCCCTAGACGTCCCTCTCACAGGGGTTAGCCCGAGTAGCACTCTCAGTTTTGTGTTTTTTTAGGTCATATAATCATGTAAACCATGGTGCTTCACATATGGAGGGAACTATCCTACCCGGTTTCACCCGAACGGGGAGTTTTTCCCCCTTATATAAATCCCAGAACCTTAGCTTTAGGTTACAGCTAAGGACGCATGAGAAGGGGGACACATGCACCCGGGACTAGGTTTTGCATGTTTCAACATAGCACCACACTTCCATGCATGTGCTAGGGCCACATGCTGTCCTTGAGGTATTCCGACGCCCCGGAACGTGGTCTCCCGCGGAACCCTGATCTGTTGGGGCATCGGATCGTCTACCCCCCTAGACGTCCCTCTGACAGGGGTAGCCAGGCGTAGCCTCTCTTGTTTTTTGTTTGTTTAGGTCATATGATGATGTTGTAAAACACCATGGTTCTTCACAAGGGGAGGGCACTATCATACCCGGTTTCACCCGAACGGGGAGTTTCCCCCTTATATAAGTCCTGAATCTTAGTTTTAGGTTACAGCTAGCGCACGCATGAGAAGGGGTACACATGCACTCGGTGACTAGGTTTTGCATCTTTCAACATAGCACCACACTTCCATGCATTGTGCTAGGGCCACATGCAAGTCCTTGAGGTATTCGTCGCCCCGGAGCGTGGTCTCTCGCGGAACCCTCATCTGTGGGCATCGGATCGTCTACCCCCCTAGACGTCCCTCTCACAGGGGTAGCCCGGAGTAGCACTCTCAGTTTTGTGTTTCATTAGGTCATATAATCATGTAAAACCATGGTGCTTCACAAGGGGAGGGAACTATCCTACCCGGTTTAACCCGAACGGGGAGTTTCCCCCTTATATAAATCCAGAACCTTAGCTTTAGGTTACAGCTAGCGGACGCATGAGAAGGGGGACCCATGCACCCGGTGACTAGGTTTTGCATGTTTCAACATAGGACCACACTTCCATGCATGTTCTAGGACCACATGCAAGTCCTTGAGGTATTCCGACGCCCCGGAGCGTGGTCTCCCGCGGAACCCTGATCTGTGGGCATCAGATCGTCTACCCCCCTAGACGTCCCTCTGACAGGGTAGCCCGGAGTAGCCACTCTCTTGTTTTGTGTTTGTTTAGGTCATATGAATAGGTAAAACCATGGTGCTTCACAAGGGGAGGGCACTATCCTACCGGTTTCACCCGAACGGGGAGTTTCCCCCTTATATAAGTCTAGAACCTTAGCTTTAGGTTACAGCTAGCACACGCATGAGAAGGGGACACATGCACCCGGTAACTAGGTTTTGCATGTTCAACATAGAACCACACTTCCATGCATGTGCTAGGGCCACATGCAAGTCCTGAGGTATTCCGACGCCCTAGAGCATGGTCTCCCGCGGAACCCTGATCTGTGGGCATCGGATCGTCTACCCCCCTAGACGTCCCTCTTGACAGGGGTAGCCCAGAGTAGCACTCTCTTGTTTTGTGTTTGTTTAGGTCATATGATGATGTAAAACCATGGTGCTTCACAAGGGGAGGGCACTATCCTACCTGGTTTTCACCCGAATGGGGAGTTTCCCCCTTATATAAGTCCAGAACCTTAGCTTTAGGTTACAGCTAGCGCACACATGAGAAGGGGGACACATGCACCCGGGAACTAGGTTTTGCATGTTTCAACATAGCACCACACTTCCAAGCATGTGCTAGGGCCACATGCAAGTCCTTGAGGTATTCCGACGCCCCAAAGCGTGGTCTCCTGCGGAACCCTGATCTGTGGGCATCGGATCGTCTCACCCCTAGACGTCCCTCTGACAGGGGTAGCCCGGAGTAGCACTCTCTTGTTTTGTGTTTGTTTAGGTCATATGATGATGTAAAACCATGGTGCTTCACATGGGGAGGGCACTATCCTACCCGGTTTCACTCGAACGGGGAGTTTCCCCCTAATATAAGCCCAGAACCTTAGCTTTAGGTTAGATCTAGTGCACGCATGAAGGAAGGGGCACATGCACACCCGGGGACTAGGTTTTGCATGTTTCAACATAGCACCGACACTTCCATGCATGTGCTAGGGCCACATGCTAGTCCTTGAGGTATTCCGACGCCCCGGAACGTGGTCTCCCGCGGAACCCTGATCTGTGGGCATCGGATCGTCTACCCCCCTAGACGTCCCTCTGACAGGGGTAGCCCGGAATAGCACTCTATTGTTTTGTTTTTTTAGGTCATATGATGATGTAAAACCATGGTGCTTCACAAGGGGAGGGCACTATCCTACTCGGTTTCACCCGAAAGGGGAGTTTCCCCCTTATATAAGTCCAGAACCTTAGCTTTAGGTTACAGCTAGCGCACACATGAGAAGGGGGACACATGCACCCGGGGACTAGGTTTTACATGTTTCAACATAGCACCACACTTCCATGCATGTGCTAGGGCCACATGCTAGTCCTTGAGGTATTCCGACGCCCCGGAACATGGTCTCCCGCGGAACCCTGATCTGTGGGCATCGGATCGTCTACCCCCCTAGACGTCCCTCTGACAGGGGTAGCCCGGAGTAGCACTCTCTTGTTTTGTGTTTGTTTAGGTCATATAATCATGTAAAACCATGGTACTTCACAAGGGGAGGGCACTATCCTACCCGGGTTTCACCCGAACGGGGAGTTTCCCCCTTATATAAGTCTAGAACCTTAGCTTTAGGTTACAGTAGCACACGCATGAGAAGGGGGACACATGCACCGGGTAACTAGGTTTGCATGTTTCAACATAGAACCACACTTCCATGCACGTGCTAGGGCCACATGCAAGTCCTTGAGGTATTCCGACGCCCTAGAGCGTGGTCTCCCGCGGGAACCCTGATCTGTGGGCATCGGATTTTCTACCCCCTAGACGTCCCTCTGACAGGGTAGCCCGGAGTAGCACTCTCTTGTTTTGTGTTGTTTAGGTCATATGATGATCTAAAACCATGGTGCTCACAAGGGGAGGGCACTATCCTACCTGGTTTCACCCGACGGGGAGTTTCCCCCTTATATAAGTCCAGAACCTTAGCTTTAGGTTACAGCTAGCGCACGCATGAGAAGGGGGACACATGCACCCGCGGACTAGGTTTTGCATGTTTCAACATAGCACCACACTTCCATGCATGTGCTAGGGCCACATGCAAGTCCTTGAGGTATTCCGACGCCCCAGAGCGTGGTCTCCTGCGGAACCCTGATCTGTGGGCATCTAGATCGTCTACCCCCTAGACGTCCCTCTGACAGGGGTAGCCCGGAGTAGCACTCTCTTGTTTGTGTTGTTTTAGGTCATATGATGATGTAAAACCATGGTGCTTCACAAGGGGAGGGCACTATCCTACCCGGTTTCACCCGAACGGGGAGTTTCCCCCTATATAAGCCCAGAACCTTAGCTTTAGGTTAGAGCTAGCGCACGCATGAGAAGGGGGACACATGCACCCGGGGACTAGGTTTTGCATGTTTCAAACATAGAACCGCACTTCCATGCATGTGCTAGGGCCACATGCTAGTCCTTGATGTATTCCGACGCCCCGGAACGTGGTCTCCCGCGGAACCCTGATCTGTGGGCATCGGATCGTCTACCCCCCTAGACGTCCCTCTGACAGGGGTAGCCCGAAATAGCACTCTATTGTTTTGTTTTTTTTAGGTCATATATGATGATGTAAAACCATGGTGCTTCACAAGGGGAGGGCACTATCCTACTCGGTTTCACCGAACGGGGAGTTTCCCCCTTATATAAGTCCAGAACCTTAGCTTTAGGTTACAGCTAGCGCACACATGAGAAGGGGACACATGCACCCGGGGACTAGGTTTTACATGTTTCAACATATAGCACCACACTTCCATGCATGTGCTAGGGCCACATGCTAGTCCTTGAGGTATTCCGACGCCCCGGAACGTGGTCTCCCGCGGAACCCTGATCTGTGGGCATCACATCGTCTACCCCCATAGACGTCCCTCTCACAGCGGTAGCCCGGAATAGCACTCTATTGTTTTGTTTTTTTTAGGTCATATGATGATGTAAAACCATGGTGCTTCACAAGGGGAGGCAACTATCCTACTCGGTTTCACCCGAACGGGGAGTTTCCCTTATATAAGTCCAAAACCTTAGCTTTAGGTTACAGCTAGCGCACACTGAGAAGGGGACACATGCACCCGAGGACTAGGTTTTAGATGTTTCAATATAGCACCACAATTCCATGCATGTTCTAGGGCCACATGCAAGTCCTTGAGGTATTCCGACGCCCCGGAGCGTGGTCTCCCGCGAAACCCTGATCTGTGGGCATCGGATCGTCTACCCCCCTAGACGTCCCTCTGACAGGGGTAGCCAGGCGTAGCACTCTCTTGTTTTTTGTTTGTTTAGGTCATATGATGATGTAAGACCATGGTTCTTCACAAGGGGAGGGCACTATCATACCCGGTTTCACCCGAACGGGGAGTTTCCCCCTTATATAAGTCCTGAACCTTAGTTTTAGGTTAACAGCTAGCGCACGCCTGAGGGAAGGGGGACATGCACTCTCGGTGATAGGTTTTGCATCTTTTCAACATAGCACCACACTTCCATGCATGTGCTAGGGCCACATCCAAGTTCTTGAGGTATTCCGTCGCCCCGGAGCGTGGTCTCCCGCGGAACCCTCATCTGTGGGCATCGGATCGTCTACCCCCTAGACGTCCCTCTGACAGGGGTATCCCGGAGTAGCACTCTCTTGTTTTGTGTTTGTTTAGGTCATATAATCATGTAAAACCATGGTGCTTCACAAATGGAGGGAACTATCCTACCCGGTTTCACCCGAACGGGGAGTTTCCCCCTTATATAAATCCAGAACCTTAGCTTTAGGTTACAGCTAGCGGACGCATGAGAAGGGGGACACATGCACCCGGTGACTAGGTTTTGCATGTTTCAACATAGGACCACACTTCCATGCATGTTCTAGGACCACATGCAAGTCCTTGATGTATTCCGATGCCCCGGAGCGTGGTCTCCCGCGGAACACTGATCTGTGGGCATCGGATCGTCTACCCCCCTAGACGTCCCTCTGACAGGGGTAGCCCGGAGTAGCTCTCTCTTGTTTTGTGTTTGTTTAGGTCATATAATCATGTAAAACCATGGTACTTCACAAGGGGAGGGCACTATCCTACCCGGTTTCACCCGAACGGGGAGTTTCCCCCTTATATAAGTCTAGAACCTTAGCTTTAGGTTACAGCTAGCACACGCATGAGAAGGGGACACATGCACCCGGTAACTAGGTTTTGCATGTTTCAACATAGAACCACACTTCCATGCATGTGCTAGGGCCACATGCAAGTCCTTGAGGTATTCCGACGCCCTAGAGCATGGTCTCCCACGGAACCCTGATCTGTGGGCATCGGATCGTCTACCCCCCTAGACGTCCCTCTGACAGGGGTAGCCCAGAGTAGCACTCTTTTGTTTTGTGTTTGTTTAGGTCATATGATGATGTAAAACCATGGTGCTTCACAAGGGGAGGGCACTATCCTACCTCGTTTCACCCGAACGGGGAGTTTCCCCCTTATATAAGTCCAGAACCTTAGCTTTAGGTTACAGCTAGCGCACGCATGAGAAGGGGGACACATGCACCCGGGGACTAGGTTTTGCATGTTTCAACATAGCACCACAGTTCCATGCATGTGCTAGGGCCACATGCAAGTCCTTGAGGTATTCCGACGCCCCAGAGCGTGGTCTCCTGCGGAACCCTGATCTGTGGGCATCGGATCGTCTACCCCCCTAGACGTCCCTCTGACAGGGGTAGCGCGGAGTAGCACTCTCTTGTTTTGTGTTTGTTTAGGTCATATGATGACGTAAAACCATAGTGCTTCACAAGGGGAGGGCACTATCCTACCCGGTTTCACCCGAACGGGGAGTTTCCCCCTAATATAAGCCCAGAACCTTAGCTTTAGGTTAGAGCTAGCGCACGCATGAGAAGGGGGACACATGCACCCGGGGACTAGGTTTTGCATGTTTCAACATAGCACCGCACTTCCATGCATGTGCTAGGGCCACATGCTAGTCCTTGAGGTATTCCGACGCCCCGAAACGTGGTCTCCCGCGAAACCCTGATCTGTGGGCATCGGATCGTCTACCCCCATAGACGTCCCTCTCACAGGGGTAGCCCGGAATAGCACTCTATTGTTTTGTTTTTTTAGGTCATATGATGATGTAAAACCATGGTGCTTCACAAGGGAAGGGCACTATCCTACTCGGTTTCACCCGAACGGGGAGTTTCCCCCTTATATAAGTCCAGAACCTTAGCTTTAGGTTACAGCTAGCGCACACATGAGAAGGGGGACACATGCACCCGGGGACTAGGTTTTACATGTTTCAACATAGCACCACACTTCCATGCATGTGCTAGGGTCACATGCAAGTCCTTGAGGTATTCCGACGCCCCGGAGCGTGGTCTCACGTGGAACCCTCATCTGTGGGCATCAGATCGTCTACCCCCCTAGACGTCCCTCTGACAGGGGTAGCCAGGCGTAGCACTCTCTTGTTTTGTGTTTGTTTAGTTCAAATGATGATGTAAAACCATGGTGCTTCACAAGGGGAGGGCACTATCCTACCCGGTTTCAACCGAACGGGGAGTTTCCGCCTTATATAAGTCTAGAACCTTAGCTTTAGGTTACAGCTAGCGCACGCATGAGAAGAGGGACACATGCACCCGGTGACTAGGTTTTTCATGTTCAACATAGCACCACACTTCCATGAATGTGCTAGGGACACATGCAAGTCCTTGAGGTATTCCGACGCTCCGGAGCCTGCTCTCCCGCGGAACCCTGATCTGTGGGCATCGGATCGTCTACCCTCCTAGACGTCCCTCTGACAGGGGTAGCCCGGAGTAGCACTCTCTTGTTTTGTGTTTGTTTATGTCATATGATGATGTAAAACCATGGTGCTTCAGAACGGGAGGGCACTATCCTACCCGGTTTCACCCGAACGGGGAGTTTCCCCCTTATATAAGTCCAGGACCTTAGCTTTAGGTTACAGCTAGCGCACGCATGAGAAGGGGGACACATCCACCCGGGGACTAGGTTTTGCATGTTTCAACATAGCACCACACTTCCATGCATGTGCTAGGGCCACATGCAAGTCCTTGAGGTATTCCGACGCTCCGGAGCGTGGTCTCCCGCGGAACCCTGATCTGTGGGCATCGGATCGTTTACCCCCTAGACGTCCCTCTCACAGGGGTAGCCTGGAGTAGTACTCTCTTGTTTTGTGTTTGTTTAGGTCATATGATGATATAAAACCATGGTGCTTCACAAGGGGAGGGCACTATCCTACCCAGTTTGACCTGAACGGGGAGTTTCCCCCTTATATAAGTCTAGAACCTTAGCTTTAGGTTACAGCTAGCGCACGCATGAGAAGAGGGACACATGCACCCGGTGACTAGGTTTTTCATGTTCAACATAGCACCACACTTCCATGAATGTGCTAGGGCCACATGCAAGTCCTTGAGGTATTCCGACGCTCCGGAGCGTGCTCTCCCGCGGAACCCTGATCTGTGGGCATCGGATCGTCTACCCTCCTAGACGTCCCTCTGACAGGGGTAGCCCGGAGTAGCACTCTCTTGTTTTGTGTTTGTTTATGTCATATGATGATGTAAAACCATGGTGCTTCAGAACGGGAGGGCACTATCCTACCCGGTTTCACCCGAACGGGGAGTTTCCCCCTTATATAAGTCCAGAACCTTAGCTTTAGGTTACAGCTAGCGCACGCATGAGAAGGGGGACACATCCACCCGGGGACTAGGTTTTGCATGTTTCAACATAGCACCACACTTCCATGCATGTGCTAGGGCCACATGCAAGTCCTTGAGGTATTCCGACGCTCCGGAGCGTGGTCTCCCGCGGAACCCTGATCTGTGGGCATCGGATCGTTTACCCCCTAGACGTCCCTCTCACAGGGGTAGACTGGAGTAGTACTCTCTTGTTTTGTGTTTGTTTAGGTCATATGATGATATAAAACCATGGTGCTTCACAAGGGGAGGGCACTATCCTACCCAGTTTGACCTGAACGGGGAGTTTCCCCCTTATATAAATCCAGAACCTTAGCTTTAGGTTACAGCTAGCGCACGCATGAGAAGAGGGACACATGCACCCGGTGACTAGGTTTTTCATGTTCAACATAGCACCACACTTCCATGAATGTGCTAGGGACACATGCAAGTCCTTGAGGTATTCCGACGCCCCGGAGCGTGGTCTTCCGCGGAACCCTAATCTGTGGGCATCGGATCGTCTACCCCCCTAGACGTCCCTCTGACAGGGGTAGCCCGGAGTAGCACTCTCTTGTTTTGTGTTTGTTTAGGTCATATGATGATGTAAAACCATGGTGCTTCACAAGGGGAGGGCACTATCCTACCCAGTTTCACCCGAACGAGGAGTTTCCCCCTTATATAAGTCCAGAACCTTAGCTTTAGGTTACAGCTAGTGCATGCAAGAGAAGGGGGACACATGCACGCAGGGACTAGGTTTTGCATGTTTCAACATAGCACCACACTTCCATGCATGTTCTAGGGCCACATGCAAGTCCTTGAGGTATTCCGACGCCCTAGAGCGTGGTTTCCTGCGGAACCCTGATCTGTGGGCATCGGATCGTCTACCCCCCTAGACGTCCCTCTCACAGGGGTAGCCCGGAGTAGCACTCTCTTGTTTTGTGTTTGTTTAGGTCATATGATGATGTAAAACCATGGTGCTTCACAAGGGGAGGGCACTATCCTACCCGGTTTCACCCGAACGGGGAGTTTCCCCCTTATATAAGTCCAGAAACATAGCTTTAGGTTACAGCTAGCGCACGCATGAGAAATGGGACACATGCACCCGGGGACTAGGTTTTACATGTTTCAACATAGAACCACACTTCCATGCATGTGCTAGGGACACATGCTAGTCCTTGAGGTATTCCGACGCCCCGGAACGTGGTCTCCCGCGGAACCCTGATATGTGGGCATCGGATCGTCTACCCCCCTAGACGTCCCTCTGACAGGGGTAGCCAGGCATAGCACTCTCTTGTTTTGCGTTTGTTTAGGTCATATGATGATGTAAGACCATGGTTATTCACAAGGGGAGGGCACTATCATACCCGGTTTCACCCGAACGGGGAGTTTCCCCCTTATATAAGTCCTGAATCTTAGTTTTAGGTTACAGCTAGCGCACGCATGAGAAGGGGGACACATGCACTCGGTGACTAGGTTTTGCATCTTTAAACATAGCACCACACTTCCATGCATGTGCTAGGGCCACATGCAAGTCCTTGAGGTATTCCGTCGCCCCGGAGCGTGGTCTCCCGCGGAACCCTCATCTGTGGGCATCGGATCGTCTACCCCCCTAGACGTCCCTCTGACAGGGGTAGCCCGGAGTAGCACTCTCTTGTTTTGTGTTTGTTTAGGTCATATAATCATGTAAAACCATGGTGCTTCACATATGGAGAGAACTATCCTACCCGGTTTCACCCGAACGGGGAGTTTCCCCCTTATATAAATCCAGAACCTTAGCTTTAGGTTACAGCTAGCGGACGCATGAGAAGGGGGACACATGCACCCGGTGACTAGGTTTTGCATGTGTCAACATAGGACCACACTTCCATGCATGTGCTAGGACCACATGCAAGTCCTTGAGGTATTCCGACGCCCCGGAGCGTGGTCTCCCGCGGAACCCTGATCAGTGGGCATCGGATCGTCTACCCCCCTAGACGTCCCTCTGACAGGGGTAGCCCGGAGTAGCACTCTCTTGTTTTGTGTTTGTTTAGGTCATATAATCATGTAAAACCATGGTTCTTCTCAAGGGGAGGGCACTATCCTACCCGGTTTCACCCGAACGGGGAGTTTCCCCCTTATATAAGTCCAAAACCTTAGCTTTAGGTTACAGCTAGCGCACGCATGAGAAGGGGGACACATGCACCCGGTGACTAGGTTTTGCATGTTTCAACATAGAACCACACTTACATGCATGTTCTAGGGCCACATGAAAGTCCTTGATGTATTCCGACGCCCCGGAACATGGTCTCTCGCGGAACCCTGATCTGTGGGCATCGGATCGTCTACCCCCTAGATGTCCCTCTGACAGGGGTAGCCCGGAGTAGCACTCTCTTGTTTTGTGATTGTTTAGGTCATATGTCATGTAAAACCATGGTGCTTCACAAGGGGAGGGCACTATCTTACCCGGTTTCACCCGAACGGGGAGTTTCCCCCTTATATAAGTCCAGAACCTTAGCTTTAGGTTACAGCTAGCGCACGCATGAGAAGGGGGACACATGCACCCGGTGACTAGGTTTTGCATGTTTCGATATAGCACCACACTTCCATGCATGTACTAGGGCCACATGCAAGTCCTTGAGGTATTCCGACGCCCCGGAGCGTGGTCTCCCGCGAAACCCTAATCTGTGGGCATCAGATCGTCTACCCCCCTAGACGTCCCTCTGCCAGGGGTAGCCCGGAGTAGCACTCTCTTCTTTTGTGTTTGTTTAGGTCATATGATGATGTAAAACCATGGTCCTTCACAAGGGGAGGGCACTATCCTACCCGGTTTCAACCGAACGGGGAGTTTCCCCCTTATATAAGTCTAGAACCTTAACTTTAGGTTACAGCTAGCGCACGCATGAGAAGAGGGACACATGCACCCGGTGACTAGGTTTTTCATGTTTCAACATAGCACCACACTTCCATGAATGTGCTAGGGCCACATGCAAGTCCTTGAGGTATTCCGACGCCCCGGAGCGTGGTCTCCCACGGAACCCTGATCTGTGGGCATCGGATCGTCTACCCTCCTAGACGTCCCTCTGACAGGGGTAGCCCGGAGTAGCACTCTCTTGTTTTGTGTTTCTTTAGGTCATATGATGATGTAAAACCATGGTGCTTCACAAGGGTAGGGCACTATCCTACCCGGTTTCACCCGAACGGGGAGTTTCCTCCTTATATAAGTCCAGAACCTTAGCTTTAGGTTACAGCTAGCGCACGCATGAGAAGGGGGACACATGCACCCGGGGACTAGGTTTTGCATGTTTCAACATAGCACCACACTTCCATGCATGTGCTAGGGCCACATGCAAGTCCTTGAGGTATTCCAACGCCCCGTAGCATGGTCTCCCGCGGAACCCTGATTTGTGGGCATCGGATCGTCTACCCCCCTAGACGTCCCTCTGACAGGGGTAGCCCAGAGTAGCACTCTCTTGTTTTGTGTTTGTTTAGGTCATATGATGATGTAAAACCATGGTGCTTCACAAGGGGAGGGCACTATCCTACCCGGTTTCACCCGAACGGGGAGTTTCCCCCTTATATAAGTACAGAACCTTAGCTTTAGGTTACAGCTAGCGCACGCATGAGAAGGGGTACACATGCACCCGGGGACTAGGTTTTGCATGTTTCAACATAGCACCACACTTCCATGCATGTGCTAGGGCCACATGCAAGTCCTTGAGGTATTCCGACGCCCCGGTGCGTGGTCTCCCGCGGAACTCTGATCTGTGGGCATCAGATCGTCTACCCCCGTAGACGTCCCTCTGACAGGGGTAGCCTGGAGTAGCACTCTCTTGTTTTGTGTTTGTTTAGGTCATATGATGATGTAAAACCATGGTTCTTCACAAGGGGAGGGCACTATCCTACCCGGTTTCACCCGAACGGGGAGTTTCCCCCTTATATAAGTCCAGAACCTTAGCTTTAGGTTACAGCTAGCGCACGCATGAGAAGAGGGACACATGCACCTGGTGACTAGGTTTTTCATGTTTCAACATAGCACCACACTTCCATGCATGTGCTAGGGCCACATGCAAGTCCTTGAGGTATTCCGACGCCCCGGAGCGTGGTCTCCTGCGGAACCCTGATCTGTGGGCATCGGATCGTCTACCCCCCTAGACGTCCCTCTGACAGGGGTAGCCCGGAGTAGCACTCGCTTGTTTTGTGTTTGTTTAGGTCATATGATGATGTAAAACCATGGTGCTTCACAAGGGGAGGGCACTATCCTACCCGGTTTCACCCGAACGGGGAGTTTCCCCCTTATATAAGCCCAGAACCTTAGCTTTAGGTTACAGCTAGCGCACGCATGAGAAGGGGGACAGATGCACCAGGGGACTAGGTTTTTCATGTTTCAACATAGCACCACACTTCCATGCATGGTATAGGGCCACATGCAAGTCCTTGAGATATTCCCACGCCCCGTAGCGTGGTCTCCCGCGGAACCCTGATCTGTGGGCATCGGATCGTCTACCCCCCTAGACGTCCCTCTCACAGGGGTAGCCCGGAGTAGCACTCTATTGTTTTATTTTTTTAGGTCATATGATGATGTAAAACCATGGCTTCACAAGGGGAGGGCACTATCCTACTCGGTTTCACCCGAACAGGGAGTTTCCCCCTTATATAAGTCCAGAACCGTAGCTTTAGGTTACAGCTAGCGCACGCATGAGAAGGGGGACACATGCACCCGGTAACTAGGTTTTCCATGTTTCAACATAGAACCACACTTCCATGCATGTGCTAGGGCCACAATGAAGTCCTTGAGGTATTCCGACGCCCCGGAGCGTGGTCTCGCGCGGAACCCTGATCTGTGGGCATCAGATCGTCTACCCCCTAGACGTCCCTCTGACAGGGGTAGCCCGGAGTAGCACTCTCTTGTTTTGTGTGTTTTAGGTCATATGATAATGTAAAACCATGGTGCTTCACAAGAGGAGTGCACTATCCTACCCGGTTTCACCCGAACGGGGAGTTTCCCCCTTATATAAGTCCAGAACCTTAGCTTTAGGTTACAGCTAGCGCACGCATGAGAAGGGGGACACATGCACCCGGGGACTAGGTTTTGCATGTTTTAACATAGCACCACACTTCCATGCATGTGCTAGGGCCACATGCAAGTCCTTGAGGTATTCCGACGCCCCGCAGCATGGTCTCCCACGGAACCCTGATCTGTGGGCACCGGATCGTCTACCCCCCTAGACGTCCCACTGATAGGGGTAGCCCAGAGTAGCATTCTCTTGTTTTGTGTTTGTTTAGGTCATATGATGATGTAAAACCATGGTGCTTCACAAGGGGAGGGCACTATCCTACCCGGTTTCACCCGAACGGGGAGTTCCCCCTTATATAAGTCCAGAACCTTAGCTTTAGGTTACAGCTAGCGCACGCATGAGAAGGGGGACACATGCACCCGGGGACTAGGTTTTGCATGTTTCAACATAGCACCACACTTCCATGCATGTGCTAGGGCCACATGCAAGTCCTTGAGGTATTCCGACGCCCCGGAGCGTGGTCTCCTGCGGAACCCTGATCTGTGGGCATCGGATCGTCTACCCCCCTAGACGTCCCTCTGACAGGGGTAGCCCGGAGTAGCACTCTCTTGTTTTGTGTTTGTTTAGGTAATATGATGATGTAAAACCATGGTGCTTCACAAGGGGAGGGCACTATCCTACCCGGTTTCACCCGAACGGGGAGTTTCCCCCTTATATAAGCCCAGAACCTTAGCTTTAGGTTACAGCTAGCGCACGCATGAGAAGGGGGACACATGCACCCGGGGACTAGGTTTTGCATGTTTCAACATAGCACCACACTTCCATGCATGTGCTATGGCCACATGCAAGTTGTAACACCCTCAGAATCGGACCTATGCAAGTTTTAGCGAAACCCGCCAAACCCGCATAGAAACGATTCAAAGGTGCCCACCAGGCACTTTCGTGCGGGTGGAAAACGAAGTAATAACATTACACAACAGTCCTCGATGGGACCCACAGAACAGATATATATAACAGCGACTCAAAGAGTCAAGAATACAGATATAATATACAAAGATCCAAATCATCTTGAAAATGAAAGAGTGTCCAACTACGGACAAGATGCAAATGGGGCTAAGAGGCCTGAAGAATAACCAATGGCGTCCATAACCCTGCCCAGGCCAAGCCGGAAGGGTAACCCTGCTAACGGCATCGATCTCAAACCTGCTTAAACAAAAGGTGTGCCGACAAAGGGCAAAGGAAAAAGAGGAGCGTCAGTACTGAGGCCAGTACACGGCGAGGCTAGAATTGGGCGGTCCTCGCCTACATAGGTATGGTGGACTGAGCGGCAGCGGCAGCATGCACTAATCAACCTATAGAGACTCGATACGCTGGCGGTTATAAGAGAGGGATAAGAGTAACCTATCCGGATCCAACCTGAAGCTAACACCAAACAAACCCATCCTGGTGTTTCCCCCTCGAGACCAAACGAGGAAGTCAACCAAGGAACCCACACAGTTGGCACTTTTACTTATTCAGTTATCATTGCAGCAATTACTAGTCAGGTTAGATAATCGTCCTGATAAAATAAGCAGTGGGCACTTTTAGTTAACCATTCCATTATAGTGGCAACACTTACTAGTCAGATACAATTAGCATGAGATAACCCCAAAACCCAGCAGTTGTTGATACTTTTATTCAGCCATTCCGTTGTAGTTGCAATATTTACTAGTCAGGTACAATTGTTGCAAGCGACTGTCAAAACAAGCAATTGTGGGCAGTATTAATTAGCCATTCCATTATAGTGAAGCTGATTACTAGTCATTATAAAGTCAAATTTATAGCAATAAATTTTAGTTATGCTTGTCTATGGTCGAGATACTGTGCTCCAAGTCGTCCATATCCGCGGACACGGCTTTCAGAAAGTTTTACCCGGCCGGGGTGCACCAATAGCAACACACGCTCGATCAACCTCGGAAAAACCAAATCAAAACCCAACGAGGCTTTCACGACTGAACAATCACAGGATTCAGAAATATTTCAGGGGGCCACCCCTTGGAGTACACCCGCAACGAAGTAAGCAAGCTCCGAGACGGACTCAAGGTTTGTGTGGACGGCTGTGAACGACTGGGAACCCAAAACTGAGCTTGTCGACACCGCGGAATCGTGTCCCGATCCTAAACAGTACAGTGTGCTCCTCGCACAAACGTAAATACATAAGTAGCATGGCATAAGTACAGGATCGTAAATAAAACCTCAAACTAGTTTGTGGCCCCAAGAAATAAGACGGAATCAAGCTCTGGCTCAGGGGGGTCCCATATACCTCCCGGATGTGGATAGCGCGATAAATCAAGGAACATGTATCAAGTACTCGGGGTCCTACGGGACACAAGTGGGCATTCAGAAACCAAATATTTACTATCACCCACCGATGCCTCTGCTTACTTCAATTTAGTTGTTAAACAGGAATTAAAGTGAACAATAAGTAAAACTATGATCATCTCCAACATCAACATGCGGCAATACATCAACAACTGTGGCACTTGACGACACGCAACAGCACTTGAGCAAGCGACTACGACGCGCAAGTCCAACTATCTACCAAACAATAGGTAATAGGATGTGTCCGAGGCAATATAGGGCTGCAAGGGATATCACGGGTACGGAAAACTAGAGCATCGCAACACAGATATCAACAGGAGGGAAGTAAATACTATAAAAGTAAGATAGGTAGAAAGGGGGAGATGCTCGCCTGAAAACATTGTCGAAGGTTCAACCGAAGATCGGGGCGAAGCTCACATCAACTCAACGGCCTTATCCGCGAAGAAGCAAAACACTAGTATAAACACCGGATGCACTATTTAATACAACGGCAGAAGATCGGCATGATGCATGCATGATGGATGACGTGGCAAAGGTGCGATGCAATTAGGTCATATTAAGCGGAACCGGGGTCCCAACAATTAATTAAGTGGTTTAAGTTATTTATCTACCCCGCAAATTTGGATGTTGTATTAACATGGCAGAATATAGCACCGGGTTCGCTACACAAATTTAAATGAGGCCAATATAAGGCTAGATCTGCCCGCATATGGGCCCCATATTTAATTAAAGGGTGAATCGGCGTAAGGCCCCCAAACCACACAAATATGCATGCGAGATGAATGATTAAATATGCAACAAGTTTACTTAGTTGACATTTTATAAAATAGGGTTCTCGGATAAGGGTTCACACATTAGGGGGCTCGACGATCTTGGGGTTCCGGGGTTCGGTCTCGGGGTCCAGGGTTCGACGGAACGGTCTCGGCGGGAACGTTCTCGGGCCACGGAGGTAGGTCTTGTTGCGTCCGGGAAGCAGGACTTGGTTTGGTGTCGGGCGCGTCGGATTCTTCCGGGTCGGTGCCGTTCTTGTTGTCGCGAAGGTCTTGTCGGCTCCTCAAGTCGGGTCGGCCTTGGCTTCGGGGTGAAATGCTTGTCGGTCTCGTGGCGATCTTTGCGTCCTCCCGGTTCGGGTCTTGGCGTCCGAGGGTAGATCTTGGCGTGTCGAGGGTCCGGTCTCCGGTACATCGGGATCGGTCTTCGGGGAACTTTTCGATCCATGCCGGAGATCTTGGAAACAGGCATCTTCGCGTCGAGGGCCTCAGGATTCGCCGTCGGTGGCCTTCGGGTTCGTTCTCAGGTCCATGTAGGAGACCACCGGGTTTCGACGAAGATCTTGGCGAGGGTGAACTTGGGGTTTCGGGGTTGTTTGCCGGTGTCGATCTTGTTGTTTCCACACCCACCAACTTGGCTCCAACTTGGTACTACACAGGGAACCTGCACGGGTGGAGGCAGAAGGCATCGGCGACGACGGGTGGTTCCCGCGGGGCAGATGGGTCCAGGCGGGCCGGCTGCTGCACGCGGACAGGGAAGGCGAGAGCTCGGGGAACGGGTTCGCGGGCCGTAGACGGGCTCCTGGCGGCGGCCGGAGGCGCGGTCGGAGGCGGACGAGCACGGCTGCAGGGGCTCGACGGGGACGGCACGAGGCGGACGGTGGACGGCACGAGGAGGACGGCGGACGGGCCAGCGAGGCGAGGGGCGGTTGCGGGCAGCTCCGGGGAGCTGGCTTGGGGGCGAGCTCGCGGTGCTGGGAGGAGCCTCGGTGGCGCCGGCGAGGGGTGGCGGCGTCCGACGGAGGCGCGACCGGCCGAGCTCTGCGGGCGGCGGCTGACGCCGGAGCAGAGGCGGCGGGCGAGGTCGCGGGCCGCGGGCGACGCGGCAGCGGCGTCCTGGGAGGGAGCGCGGGGTACGGCGGCGGACGGGGTCGGGGGAGGCGCGGCCGGGCGCGCCGGAGCGGGCGGCGGAGGAGCAGGGAGCTCCGGCGAGGGTTGGCGGCCGGAACGGCGGAGGTGGGGAGGGGTCCGGCGAGGCGAGCGGCTGGCCGCGGGCAGGGCGTGGCGGAGGGGCGTTACGGGGAGGCGGCGGAGCTCGAGCGGAGGCGGAGGCGCTGGGGAAGAGGAGGTGGGGAGCGGCGGCGGCAGCGGTGGGTTGGGCGCGTGCGAGGCGGCGATGGATGCAGGCGAGGAGGGAGGCGGCGAGGGGAGTGGCGGCGGGGCAGGTGGGGAGGAAGGGGCCGGCGGAGCGAGCCATGGCGCCAGGGTGGTTGCGGACGGAGGGAGGTGGGACGCGGTGAGCGAGGGCGAAGCGGTGGTTGGCGGGCGAGGTTGAGGCAACCTGGGGCGGCGCGGCGAGGGGAGAGGGTGGAGAGAGGCCGGCGGCGAGCGGAGGTGGAAGGGGAGCGGCGCAGAGGGGCAGAGGGAGAGGGCGGCTCGGGGAAGAGCGTGCGCGCGCGGTGGAGAGAGATGGTGGGGAGGGGAGAGAGGAAGGGCAGGCTGGGGACGGGGTGGGCCAGGAGGGAGGTGGGCCACCGCGTGGGGTGCGTGTGAGACACTGTGTGCGTTGTGTGCTGGCAGGGTGAGGGTGGGTTGTGTGGGGTGAGATAGGGTGGGTCCGGATGGCTGAGTTGGAAGAGTGTGAGTGGAGGAGGGAGGGAGAGAGATGAGGTGGCGTTCAGGGATATGCTGGGGTGAGGTGGAGGGGGTTGGGTAGGTTAGGACTGGGTAGCTTAGGTATTTAGAAGGGCGGGTTAGGTGGACCGATTTGAAAATGGGGGTGGTCGTTCGGGTCGAAACGGCCCGTTCGACTGCCCCCGCTAAAAATAATAAATATATTTATTTGATTAAAACATAGCCTCTGCAAACCGATAGCGGACATAACAAAATAATCCGGAGACCCGGTTTTGGTTGTTTGAATAAAGATGGGGCGTTTTAGAAAACAAAAACAGGCTTGCGAAAATAGTTTTATGCACACAATGCATGATGATGACGATGCAATGCACAAATTCAACGCGATTTTCTAGTAGTGGTTTTGCGGGATGCCACACAAGTCCTTGAGGTATTCCTACGCCCCGGAATGTGGTCTCCCGCGGAACCCTGATCTGTGGGCATCGGATCGTCTACCCCCCTAGACGTCCCTCTCACAGGGGTAGCCCGGAATAGCACTCTATTGTTTTGTTTTTTTAGGTCATATGATGATGTAAAACCATGGTGCTTCACAAGGGGAGGGCACTATCCTACTCGGTTTCACCCGAACATGGAGTTTCCCCCTTATATAAGTCCAGAACCTTAGCTATAGGTTACAACTAGCGCACGCATGAGAAGGGGGACACATGCACCCGGGGACTAGATTTTACATTTTTCAACATAGCACCACACTTCCATGCATGTCCTAGGGCCACAATGAAGTCCTTGAGGTATTCCGACGCCCCGGAGCGTGGTCTCCTGCGGAACCCTGATCTGTGGGCATCAGATCGTCTACCCCCTAGACGTCCCTCTGACAGGGGTAGCCCGGTGTAGCACTCTCTTGTTTTGTGTTTTTTAGGTCATATGATAATGTAAAACCATGGTTCTTCACAAGAGGAGTGCACTATCCTACCCGGTTTCACCCGAACGGGGAGTTTCCCCCTTATATAAGTCCAGAACGTTAGCTTTAGGTTACAGCAAGCGCACGCATGAGAAGGGGGACACATGCACCCGGGGACTAGGTTTTGCATGTTTCAACATAGCACCACACTTCCATGCATGTGCTAGGGCCACATGCAAGTCCTTGAGGTATTCCGACGCCCTGGAGCGTGGTCTCCCACGGAACCCTGATCTGTGGGCATCGGATCGTCTACCCCACTAGACGTCCCTCTGACAGGGGTAGCCCGGAGTAGCACTCTCTTGTTTTGTGTTTTTTTAGGTCATATAATCATGTAAAACCATGGTGCTTCACAAGGGGAGGGCACTATCCTACCCGGTTTCACCCGAACAGGGAGTTTCCCCCTTATATAAGTCCAAAACCTTAGCTTTAGGTTACAGCTAGCGCACGCATGAGAAGGGGGACACACGCACCCGGTGACTAGGTTTTTCATGTTTCAACATAGCACCACACTTCCATGCATGTGCTAGGGCCACATGCAAGTCCTTGAGGTATTCCGACGCCTCGGAGCATGGTCTCCCGCGGAACCCTGATCTGTGGGCATCAGATCATCTACCCCCCTAGACGTCCCTCTGACAGGGGTAGCCCGGAGTAGCACTCTCTTGTTTTGTGTTTTTTTAGGTCATATGATGATGTAAAACCATGGTGCTTCACAAGTGGAGGGCACTATCCTACCCAGTTTCACCCGAACGGGGAGTTTCCCCCTTATATAAGTCCAGAACCTTAGCTTTAGGTTACAGCTAGCGCACGCATGAGAAGGGGGACTAATGCACCCGGGGACTAGGTTTTGCATGTTTCAACATAGCACCACACTTCCATGCATGTGCTAGGTCCACATGCAAGTCCTTGAGGTATTCCGATTCCCCGGTGCGTGGTCTCCCGCGGAACCCTGATCTGTGGGCATCAGATCGTCTACCCCCCTAGACGTCCCTCTGACAGGGGTAGCCAGGCATAGCACTCTCTTGTTTTGCGTTTGTTTAGGTCATATGATGATGTAATACCATGGTTCTTCACAAGGGGAGGGCACTATCATACCCGGTTTCACCCGAACGGGGAGTTTCCCCCTTATATAAGTCCTGAATCTTAGTTTTAGGTTACAGCTAGCGCACGCATGAGAAGGGGGACACATGCACTCGGTGACTAGGTTTTGCATCTTTCAACATAGCACCACACTTCCATGCATGTGCTAGGGCCACATGCAAGTCCTTGAGGTATTCCGTCGCCCCGGAGCGTGGTCTCCAGCGGAACCCTCATCTGTGGGCATCGGATCGTCTACCCCCCTAGACGTCCCTCTGACAGGAGTAGCCCGGAGTAGAACTCTCTTGTTTTGTGTTTGTTTAGGTCATATAATCATGTAAAACCATGGTGCTTCACATATGGAGGGAACTATCCTACCCGGTTTCACCCGAACGGGGAGTTTCCCCCTTATATAAATCCAGAACCTTAGCTTTAGGTTACAGCTAGCGGACGCATGAGAAGGGGGACACATGCACCCGGTGACTAGGTTTTGCATCTTTCAACATAGCACCTGCATGTTATAGGTCCACATGCAAGTCCTTTAGATATTCCGACGCCCCGTAGCGTGGTCTCACGCGGAACCCTGATCTGTGCGCATCGGATCGTCTACCCCCCTAGACGTCCCTCTGACAGGGGTAGCCCGGAGTAGCACTCTCTTGTTTTGTGTTTGTTTAGGTCATATGATGGTGTAAAACCATGGTACCTCACAAGGGGAGGGCACTATCCTACCCGGTTTCACCCGAACGGGGAGTTTCCCCCTTATATAAGTCTAGAACCTTAGCTTTAGGTTACAGCTAGCACACGCATGAGAAGGGGACACATGCACCCGGTAACTAGGTTTTGCATGTTTCAACATAGAACCACACTTCCATGCATGTGCTAGGGCCACATTCAAGTCCTTGAGGTATTCCGACGCCCTAGAGCATGGTCTCCCGCGGAACCCTGATCTGTGGGCATCGGATCGTCTACCCCCCTAGACGTCCCTCTGACAGGGGTAGCCCAGAGTAGCACTCTCTTGTTTTGTGTTTGTTTAGGTCATATGATGGTGTAAAACCATGGTGCTTCACAAGGGGAGGGCACTATCCTACCTGGTTTCACCCGAACGGGGAGTTTCCCCCTTATATAAGTCCAGAACCTTAGCTTTAGGTTACAGCTAGCGCACGCATGAGAAGGGGGACACATGCACCCGGGGACTAGGTTTTGCATGTTTCAACATAGCACCACACTTCCATGCATGTGCTAGGGCCACATGCAAGTCCTTGACGTATTCCGACGCCCCAGAGCGTGGTCTCCTGCGGAACCCTGATCTGTGGGCATCGGATCGTCTACCCCCCTAGACGTCCCTCTGACAGGGGTAGCCCGGAGTAGCACTCTCTTGTTTTGTGTTTGTTTAGGTCATATGATGATGTAAAACCATGGTGCTTCACAAGGGGAGGGCACTATCCTACCCGGTTTCACCCGAACGGGGAGTTTCCCCCTAATATAAGCCCAGAACCTTAGCTTTAGGTTAGAGCTAGCGCACGCATGAGAAGGGTGACACATGCACCCGGGGACTAGGTTTTGCATGTTTCGACATAGCACCACACTTCCATGCATGTGCTAGGGCCACATGCAAGTCCTTGAGGTATTCCGACGCCCCGCAGCATGGTCTCCCGCGGAACCCTGATCTGTGGGCATCGGATCGTCTACCCCCCTAGACGTCCCTCTGACAGGGGTAGCCCAGAGTAGCACTCTCTTGTTTTGTGTTTGTTTAGGTCATATGATGATGTAAAACCATGGTTCTTCACAAGTGGAGGGCACTATCCTACCCGGTTTCACCCGAACGGGGAGTTTCCCCCTTATATAAGTCCAGAACCTTAGCTTTAGGTTACATCTAGCGCACCCATGAGAAGGGGGACACATGCACCCGGGGACTAGGTTTTGCATGTTTCAACATAGCACCACACTTCCATGCATGTGCTAGGGCCACATGCAAGTCCTTGAGGTATTCCGACGCCCCGGTGCGTGGTCTCCCGCGGAACTCTGATCTGTGGGCATCAGATAGTCTACTCCCGTAGACGTCCCTCTGAGAGGGGTAGCCTGGAGTAGCACTCTCTTGTTTTGTGTTTGTTTAGGTCATATGATGATGTAAAACCATGGTGCTTCACAAGGGGAGGGCACTATCCTACCCGATTTCACCCGAACGGGGAGTTTCCCCCTTATATAAGTCCAGAACCTTAGGTTACAACTAGCGCACGCATGAGAAGGGGGACACATGCACCAGGGGACTAGGTTTTGCATGTTTCAAAATAGAACCACACTTCCATGTATGTTATAGGGCCACATGCAAGTGTTGCCTGTCAAAACTCGCCGGCGAGCAGCGACGAGCAACACGAAGAGCCGGGAGGCTCCCAGAACTGCTGGTGGGCCCTGGTCCCTCGGGCAACGGCCCGCAAAACTCCGGCACGCACGCGTCCTGGCTTGGTTCGAGGGCGTGCCACCTGACCTATACCTGATCAGGGAGGTGATGGATTGCTCCGATTGGTTTCCTGCATGATAAACAAGTATACGTAAAATTCGAGCCGTGACCGGCTCCCAGGTTTCCCTGTAGATCGGCTCCTAGAGCCGATTGTCCCATGGTTCTGCATCAGATTTATGATAACATGGGGTTTTGCTTGATCACTACAAGTTAAATCGATCTACGACAGTTTGATGTCTTCACTACGTAACTGGAACGTCCTACACGTAATTGAGCCTGGTATGTACGAAAGATCAAGGATACTAACCCTAGAGGAGGCCTAATAACCAACGCAAAGTCAATTACCGGAACAACTTCTCTAGAACGAATAAGCCACGTCCTTACGTACTACTGGATCGTTCAATCCGTTTGCAAGGCCTGATCACGTAGATATTAAACTAAACCTTGATGAACAAGGCACAACTATAACAGATCGAATCGGCTAAGTAAGGATCAAGCAAGATGCCACCCTCACACCCGGGAAAAGATGCAAAGGCGGCGAGATAGCTAGAGGTAGCATAACTAAACAATCATAGCGAAAAGTACTGATGCTAGCCCCAACAAATCCGTGATAATAGTGTTACTCGCCATCAACAAGGCTTCAGTACGAGTAACACCGGATAACGCATAAGTAGATACTGCCTAGATCGCAAGATGCGATCTAGGCAGCATGGCACTTACCCGAGAAAAACCCTAGAAACAAGGGGTGGCGATGCGCCGAGATTGTGTTTGTTGTGAACGTGATTGTCCTCCTTTTCTCGATAACCTTAGGTACATATTTATAGTCCGGAGACTCTCTACTTTTGGAATAACTCTACAACTCTATCTTTACCTAAACTGAAACGGAACCTAAACTGAAACGAAACCTACTATGATACAAGATACACAGGCAATTTAGCCCAAATCTACGCACTAGGCCGATCCAACAACACGTTGAATATATGTATCTTCCAAGCCCATCTTGATCACGGCCCATCTCCTTCTTTGGCCAAAATATGGTGATAACACATGCCCCCCTGGTTTTGGCAATGATAATTCCAAAACCACTCTGTGTTTTTTCCTTCTCCTTGGTTTTTTTTTTGTATCGGGTTGCGCGTTGACAAAATGCGTGGCAGAACAGAATCGTCACGCTACCCCTTCATCATGATGCCCTGTCTTCTCAACTCCTCCTCAGTGCAGGATTTGACGATTTTGTCAGCGCAATCTGGGAAACCGCTATGGCATTGAACCGTCTCTCCACTATTCCCCTTTATTTAAATTCGCCTGAGCAGTTCGCAGTCCCCATCTTCCTCCAGTAGCCAGAAAACCCTCTTTCTTCGCCGAAAAAAGCCTCTTTCTCCACCATGGCCTCCTCTGCTTCCTCTGGTCTGTCCTCCCATGCCTCCAACTGCATCAGTGATCGAGAGCCAACGCCAGAGCACCCGCCGATGGCGGCGTACCACGCTCTCGGCCCACAATGGTGGGACGAGAGAGACTGGGACTTCGCCGCTTGGTCGGAGGACGACGCGTCCATGACTGACGGCGAGGAGGACCTGCAGTTCCTCGCTGATGGGGAACTGGAGGCGGACAGCACCAACGACGCCATGTCCTGGGACGGCGTCGACTCCTCCGACGAGGAGGAAGAAGAGGAGGACACCTCCTCCGAGGAGTACCAGCCGGTGAAGTACTTCCGCGCCGGGTCCGAGGACGACGACGACGACGAGGACGAGGACGAGGAGGCCCCCGCTGGCTTCTTCAGCAGCAGCAGCGAAGACGACGCCGGCAGCAGCGCTGATGACGGCGAACAAGACGGCGGCGACGGCAGCGACGACGAGCTCGGCCTAGATTAGGAACCCGTAGTAGTAGTAGTAGTGTGCTCCCTTTTGTAATCCATCAGTCGCTTGTAAGCAATCTGCTTTTGAATGAATGAATGAAAAATCCGTTTCTCGCAGATTTGTCTTTCCGCCCCAATTTTGTCGATAACACAAATAAGTCGATGCTCCAGAAGCCGATAACAACGTATCGGCTTTCACCTTGTTACGTTCACACAGTCAACCAAGCCATAGCTCAAAGATCCGATGCACATCGGCTTTCCCAAAAACGCTGACAAGGTCAAACTTGGTCGCAAACTTAGGCAAACCTAAACGGCCACTTCTCAGCCTCAAACGGTAACCTGCGACCCTCTTCAAAAAGGGCGACCTAGATCTCCAATTGCCCACCGCCCAGATCGAGCTCACAGCAACAAGAACCTCCAATCCTCAACTGCATAGATTCATCTCCGCCGGCGAACTAGATGGCGGAATCGCCCAACACCAATCCAGAGGTCTCCGGTCTGAAGGTACGCCTACTCCTCGTAGTCTGAACGCAATTTAGAATTTAATGGCGAACACCTGAATTAATGCCTTTATTCTACCATTAAACTTTCTAGGTTTCAGACATCCTGCTGCCGCATCCTTCTCTCCCAAATTCCCTCTGTCTTGGCCCTCGTACAGATTCTAGTCCTGCCCATCTGATTTCTTGCGAAGCACATAGAATCCCCTTCGTAAGCCAAGACCTAGATCTGAACTCTTGGGCCGACTGCTTGCGAGCCTGGCCTAATCCCCCTGAACATTGGGTTTCTTGGTTCAGTAGGGTAGCTAGAGCTTACCAATCCCAATGGGAAACTATGGGAATAGCCGATGCCCTGCATCTATCACTGTCTCCTCTTGAGAAACACGAGAATCTCCTCAAAACCATCGGCTATTTCTGGTCCGACGCTCTGAACTGCTTCATGTTCGGTCATGGCCCCATGTCACCAACTCTGTTGGATGTGGTGATTATTACTGGCCTGGATGTTACATCACCCAGCCCTTCTGCCTTTAAACTGACCAAAGTCCCTTACAAACTGTCTTCTAAGACAGACTGCACGAACTGGGGTGCCTACCTTCAACGCCATATGAAAACAAAGGGCCCTGTCACGGAGAAGGAACACACAGCCTTCCTCAACTTCTGGTTAGAACATTTCATATTCTGTGGCCCTTCCCTTGCTCCAACCAAGAACTATCTCTCCTTAGCCCATGAGTTGGCCAAAGGTACTCAACTTGGCATCGGCAAACTGTTCCTTGGAGAGGTCTATCGATACCTCCAGTTGATGTCTGTCAAGCTGTTCTCTGGTGTAGCAGTCAAAACAGGTGGTCCTTGGTGGTTTATTCAGCTCTGGGCTCAGCTATATTTTCAAAATCACATCCCAAACTTCCCCCTTTTGGCGAGCTGTACTTTCCCAGACGTGAAAGGGAAGCAGATCCGATGTACCAGCTATGGCCAGGCTTTATATCGACTGCCAGGCAGTAAACTGACCCCTCAGGAGGCATCCAAATGGTTCAGCGTTTTCTTCCAAGGCCTGGACAACCCTACCTTCTTCCCTTACATGGAGGAATCGGAACACTTTGAAAATCCCCTCTCCTTCAGGCTGGACAATTTTGCCGATGACACTAGCACTCGGCAGCTCTTTTCCACTGTGATACGTCCCTGTTTCCTTCCAGTTGGCATGAGTACGTCCAACAGGATAATTAAACCTGGGTATGAATTCTACCAACCAGTCGTAGTGGCTCGCCAATTTGGTCTTGGACAAGTAGCTCCCCATTTCTTCCTCCATCATCTTACGGAGAGCAGAGCCGACCTGCCTGATCCTCTCACCAGTCAAAGGTGTTACACCTTCTTTGATGCTCTGACCATCCCAATCCCCAACGACCTCACCTTTGTCTCATCCACCGATGGCTTCGAGGACTGGTGGTCGATGTGGAGGACTCACGCCTTCAGGAAAGCTCTGGGACCGTTGCTGAAACAGCTCGACGCCGACTATGACATCCCCGTGGAACAGGTGCTACTATTTGCAACTTCCCTTGATGCAGCTTGCAATTGATCCTTTTATTAATCCAGTCTTTCTCTTTGCAGCAACAAGATGGTCCTGAGCCCACGCATAGTGATGGCTCCCCCTTCGAGTTTTTTCCACCAGCTCCTGTGGTTCTTTTCTGCAAAAACTCGCCACCTCTGAAAAAGGTCATAATGCAGAAACAGCCGACGACGCCACAATCGGCTTCCAAGATACCAGCAATTCCTAAGTCAGCTGCCCCTCGAGTTCCGACTAAAACCAGAACGATGGTGAGGAAGGTAGCCGCCAGGAAAACCTTGAGGCGCCGGAGCCCTTCTCCAGACAGCTCGCATGTAAGCTAATTCAGGCCTTAGTCGATCCTCGTCATTCTTTCATTCTTGCAGCCATGCTCGAGCTTACTGGCTCCCCTCTTTTACAGGCTTCCGTCGAAGACACCTCCAGCGAGGACACCCAGACCGATCGAGGAGAGCTAGGGCCCACGGATTCTGAGAGGACCATCACACCGAACCAGCCGGATTCACCACCATCGGCTTCCAGGAAGAGGTTGGCTCCTGAAACTGCTGCCCCCCGAGCGTCAGTCGAGGGGGGGCCATCTGCGGGTCCAAAAAGATCTCGCAAAGGACTACAAACTTCTTCGTCGAGCCAGGAGGTTTCTAAAATCACCACCCATCATGCTCTTACTACTTGTCTGCCGATTCATCATTGTTCACATCGGCTAAAAAACACCCTTCCTGCAGATGACTGATGTTTCCAGTGGGAGGGCCGGGGCAGTGCCGACGCCGGATCTGGGAATCCCCGAAGGTGTAGATAAGACGGTTACCACCCTGGTCCAACCTCCAACGACCACACACAAACCGATCGCCTCCTCATCGGCTACCCCTTCAATCTTAGGAGAGGTACGTTTAGGTCCTTCCGGCTCATCCTTACACGTTTGGATGTATACTGACGCCTTTTCGGGCCGCCAGAATTGTGATATTTCAGGTTTGCTGACGTTTGACCCTGAATCCATTGAACCAACTCCCTCCGTTGCTGCTGATGATCCACGAGCCAGGGTTGTTCCACCTCAATTCCATCGTCTTAAAACCTTGCTGTCCTCCCCAATCGAGGAGTTGATCGAAGGTTCTGAGGAAGTGAAGAGCGTTCTTGCCGAAATCCAGGACCATCTTCCAGTAGCGTTGCAGTTGAAGCTTTGGTCAGTTGCGAATCTGTCCTTTTTCGGGCCGCGGGTGAAGTTAGCTCGTGAAAGGATTACCCTGCGCCACGCCCAACTTCCATTGAAAGCCGATATTGCAGACAGATGTCAGCAACTCAACGAGAAAAAGGCGTCTCTGGATGCTAAAACTGACACCTCCGTCTGTACCGCCGAGCTCGCATCCCTGAAAAGGGAGCTGGAAGATCTTGAGGAGAAGGTCCGGGTGACTAAACAGCTCATCCCTGACAAGGAAGAATCCATCGCCCGTTCCCAAGACGAGGCGGAAGGCCTCAGGGCTCAACTGAAGACCGATCTGGCAGACATACGTGCCCTGAACAAGCAGCTAGTGTCGGGTAAGGATGAAGATGACGAAGCCGAGATCGCCGAGGTGGACCGTGTCCGTGTTGACGCCCTCCGCGCCTTCGAAGTATTTCTTCAGTAGCTTGTATGCGCGAACTGGCACTTGTTTGTAACGTGTGTGAACCTCTGGAGGCCTCAGGGCTCAACTGGACCTATATTTTTGTTTTTGTTCCCGATTTTCAGAGTCCTTATCCATTTAGGTGCCCCCCGAGCCGAATCCTTCAAGTAATTGAAGATATCGGCTTTCCAGTCGTAACCAGCAAAAAATTGGGTTGTAACCAGCATTGTCATCCATGAAACTCAAGATCTTGTGACCAGCCGCTGCGTTGATTAACGTCTCTGCTACCGGCATCGGATACTCATCCTTTGGGGTAGCTCTGTTGAGATCCCGAAAATCTATGGCAACACGCCATCGGCCATCCTTTTTCTCTACAGGTACTATACTAGAAATCCACTCAGCATACCTGCATGGCCTGATTAAATTGGTTGTCAACATTTTCTCGACCTCTTTCTTGACTTCTTCCAGAATTTCGGCCCTCATTTGCCGTGCTCGCTGCTGAAATGGCCGAAATCCTTTTTTAAGCGGGAGCCGATGCTCAATGATGCTCCTGTCTAATCCAGGCATCTCTGTGTAGTCCCAGGCGAAGCAGTCTGGATATTGTTTCAACAGGGCTATCATCGGGCCCCGCAGATCCGGATCTAACTTCTTGCTGATAAATGTTGGTCGTGGCTTATCCCCAGGACCAATGTCGATCTCTTCTAGTTCATCAGCGGATGTAAACCCATACCCTAGCTTTCCGTCACCTGTCAAATCGATGCTAAACACAGGGTAAGCAGTAGGTGCGGACAACAAAAATAATTTGGGCCGATTGCCTGAATCGGCCCCCTTTTTTATTGCATTAGTCAAGGATGGCTTACACCTTATTGCTTCACAATGGCAGGGCATCTCCCTGCTACGACTACGTGATCTGCTTGTCGTATGATTGCTGCTTTTTATTTTTTGTGGCCGATCGTTAGGATCGGCCGTACCACGTATAATCGTGGACCTTTCTACTCTGCCAGGCCAGTGGATAAGACCAGCCTCACCCCGTTTTTTGTAGCTTCAATGCATTCACAGCCGTCTAAACTGATTCCAGAGATCGGCTCTTGGTCTTCTGCTTCCCAGACGTTCGTGCCAGCAATGGAAATCTCGACAGAATCGTCTGCATGGATGACCTCCACCTCATCTCCGTCCCACTGTATTAGGCACTGGTGCATCGTGGATGGAATGCAGCAGTTGGCGTGGATCCAATCCCTTCCTAGTAAGACAGCGTAGGTACTTTTGCTGTTCACGATGAAAAATGACGTGGGTATGGTTTTCCTGCCCACCGTCAGATCCACGTTCAGTACGCCTTGCGTTTCCGAAGACTGACCGTTGAAGTCGCTTAACATGACGTTGGTTTTGATCAGGTCTGCAGTGGAGCGTCCCAAACGTCGTAGCATGGAGTATGGCATGATATTGACTGCCGCTCCGGTGTCCACCAACATCTTGCTGACAGGTTGCCCATTGATGTAGCCTCGCAGGTACAGAGCTTTCAGATGTTTGTAACCCTTCTCACGTGGCTTCTCAAAGATTACCGGCCGTGGGCCGCAGTCCAACTGTGCCACTGGTAGCACATTGGTTCGTGGCGCGCGGAATTCTGCCGGAAGTACGAACACCATGTTTGTGCCAGCCGATGCCTGTGCATCGGCTTTTATTGGTTTGGGGCGCCACTCTTTCCTTGTCGGGCGGCCTTCCGTCTCCAAAGTCTGCCTCACTTTGACAGCCAGATCAGGTCGTGCTTTCTTTAAAGCGTGGAGATACTGCGCTTCGGCTTCCTCCAAGTTACGCAGCCGTTGCACTCTGCGCTTTTGGGTGTGTCTGAGTCCATCGGGGCACCACCTTGGACGGTGATACCTGTCTTCTTCTTTGTCATCCCTTGGCTTCTCGAGGCCCTTTGCTCGAGTGGACTCTCTGTGACGGCTCTGAGGTTGGAGAGGTCCTAGACGTCTGAACACTGACACTGGCCTCGTGCCCTCCTTCTGCTGTCCACATTCTGGGCAGTTGTCGACTGTAGGCAATCGGCTCATTCCCGCGTCCCAGCAATATTTGAAGAAGGGACAACCCCAATGTTTGTCTGCGCCTTCCTTTTCTTTGGACGGTCCCCTAGCGAGGTACTCATATCCTTCATTGTTTCCATCGCGCTGGCGCCGCTGATCATACTGACGCTCATACTTGTTAAGGCGATGCGTGGAATGTGGCTTCTGATACCGCACCCTCCTCACCTGTTCCTCTGTCAAGTATCGCCCGTCATTGCGGCCGGGCCGGTCGCATGGACCAGCCTCCTTTCTTTCTTTGCCCCGAGAGTGACCACCTTCCTCCTTGTACGTGTCATGGTGGTACCCAGACCCTGCCATGTTAACACCGAACGAAAAGTCCAGCTGACGCCTCGCGGAGCGACTGAGTTCTACCATGTTGACGCCGGGAAACGGGTTCGTGTCCACTTTCATGGCGAACTGCCCAAGGATCAGACGGCCTTGTTCTATCGCCATTTGGATTTGGCGACGTAGCTCTTTGCAATCGTTGGTGGTGTGGGTGAACGAGTGATGCCACTTGCAGTATGGTCTCCCGTTCATTTCCTGAGCCGTAGGGATTTTGTGGCCTTCGGGTAACCTCAGCTGTTTCTCCTTCAGCAGTAAATCGAATATCTGCTCGGCTTTGCTCACATCGAAGTCGAACCCTTTTGCAGGCCCTTGCTGTTTCACCCACTTGCAGGACACAGGATCTGCCCCCCGAGCCCATTCAGCCACGGCCACCTCCTGGTCTTGTGTAGGATCATCTTCTTCTGTATCGACCAGGCCTATGGGACGCTTGAACTTGTCTTGGTTTAACTCAGGGTGGCGCTGTTCATACATCGTCAGTTTCTGGGCCATGTGCGCCAATGAGTTGTACTCCACTTGGGAAGCCAGATCCCTGATGGGTGCTAAAAGACCCAACGCCGCCAGCTCGACCGCTTCCTTCTCAGTTAAACGAGCTGAGTAACATCCGTTCTTGACGGTCCTGAAGCGCTGGATGTATTCGGCTACAGTTTCTCCCTGCTTCTGTCGCACCTGCGCCAGGTCTGCAATGCCAGCTTCATTAGCCTCTGAATGGTACTGGATGTGGAACTGCTCTTCCAGTTGTTTCCAGGTGCGAATTGAATCAGGTGGCAGCGAGGTGTACCACCCAAAGGCTGGCCCCGTCAGAGATTGCGCAAAGTATCTTACGCGCATCTGATCCGATGCCGAAATCATGACTAGCAGTGCAAGGTATCGGCTTATGTGCTCGATCGAGCTTGACCCTTCTGACCCGCTGAACCTTGAGAACTCAGGGAGTCGATACTTGGGTGGCAGCGGAATCAGATCAAACTCGTTGGGGAACGGCTTTGAATAGCCGATTGTCCTTCTCTTCGGCACGAAGCCGAACTGGTCCCTCAGGATGGTACTGATTTGCTCCACTGTTTGAGCTGCAGGGGCTAGATTCTCATGACTTGTTCCAGTGGCATACTTGGCTAGCCACGCCTGTTTGTCAGCGTCCATCCCAGACATCGCTGCTCCAGGAACACCTACCGCAGAAACTCCTGCGGTTGCAATCTGGCTGGTGCGTGCCAGGTTATTGCAGTCCGGCACGTAGGCGCATATATATCCGTGTGGGATTTCCTTAGGTGGCTCAAACAGGAATTGGCAATCGCCTGGATCGCCTCCAGCCTTGTAGACGACGTACGCCGCTGATCCTGGCGGTTCTGGAGCTGCGAGTGTGAATGGCAGTTGCGGCCTGGTCTGGAGCGGTCTTTCTCCTTGGTGGGTCCCTAAAGTGGGCCCCGACGGAGAGTACTGATGTTTCATGATCTCCTGAACTACGCGAACCGCGACCCGCTCGAAAGCGTTCACCAGGCTCTCAGAGTGGCGGTGCAGAGAATGAGCCACCATGTAGTTGACCTCCTGTCGTAGAGCTCTGGTGCGCTCCTCCGAAGGAACAGACAGATCCACCTCATCGAGAGCACCATCGGGGGAGAACCCCCTCCACTTGATGCCATGCTTACGGGTCCTCTCGAAAGAGCCGATGAGGTCGGCTTCGAAGAGTTCTCTTATCTCGTCATACTTCGCCTTGTGCTCTTCAGGAAGCTCGTCGTACGTGACTGGTCTGTTCTCCATCGCAGCGTCGGATGTTGATGCAGATGTTGTTGAATGTCCCACCGGGCGTGCCAGAATGTGTTGCCTGTCAAAACTCGCCGGCGAGCAGCGACGAGCAACACGAAGAGCCGGGAGGCTCCCAGAACTGCTGGTGGGCCCTGGTCCCTCGGGCAACGGCCCGCAAAACTCCGGCACGCACGCGTCCTGGCTTGGTTCGAGGGCGTGCCACCTGACCTATACCTGATCAGGGAGGTGATGGATTGCTCCGATTGGTTTCCTGCATGGTAAACAAGTATACGTAAAATTCGAGCCGTGACCGGCTCCCAGGTTTCACTGTAGATCGGCTCCTAGAGCCGATTGTCCCATGGTTCTGCATCAGATTTATGATAACATGGGGTTTTGCTTGATCACTACAAGTTAAATCGATCTACGACAGTTTGATGTCTTCACTACGTAACTGGAACGTCCTACACGTAATTGAGCCTGGTATGTACGAAAGATCAAGGATACTAACCCTAGAGGAGGCCTAATAACCAACGCAAAGTCAATTACCGGAACAACTTCTCTAGAACGAATAAGCCACGTCCTTACGTACTACTGGATCGTTCAATCCGTTTGCAAGGCCTGATCACGTAGATATTAAACTAAACCTTGATGAACAAGGCACAACTATAACAGATCGAATCGGCTAAGTAAGGATCAAGCAAGATGCCACCCTCACACCCGGGAAAAGATGCAAAGGCGGCGAGATAGCTAGAGGTAGCATAACTAAACAATCATAGCGAAAAGTACTGATGCTAGCCCCAACAAATCCGTGATAATAGTGTTACTCGCCATCAACAAGGCTTCAGTACGAGTAACACCGGATAACGCATAAGTAGATACTGCCTAGATCGCAAGATGCGATCTAGGCAGCATGGCACTTACCCGAGAAAAACCCTAGAAACAAGGGGTGGCGATGCGCCGAGATTATGTTTGTTGTGAACGTGATTGTCCTCCTTTTCTCGATAACCTTAGGTACATATTTATAGTCCGGAGACTCTCTACTTTTGGAATAACTCTACAACTCTATCTTTACCTAAACTGAAACGGAACCTAAACTGAAACGAAACCTACTATGATACAAGATACACGGGCAATTTAGCCCAAATCTACGCACTAGGCCGATCCAACAACACGTTGAATATATGTATCTTCCAAGCCCATCTTGATCACGGCCCATCTCCTTCTTTGGCCAAAATATGGTGATAACAGCAAGTCCTTGAGATATTCCCACGCACCGTAGCGTGGTCTCCCGCGGAACCCTGATCTGTGGGCATCGGATCGTCTACCCCCCTAGACGTCCCTCTCACAGGGGTAGCCCGGAGTAGCACTCTATAGTTTTGTTTTTTTAGGTCATATGATGATGTAAAACCATGGCTTCACAAGGGGAGGGCACTATCCTACTCGGTTTCACCCGAACAGGGAGTTTCCCCCTTATATAAGTCCAGAACCTTAGCTTTAGGTTACAGCTAGCGCACGCATGAGAAGGGGGACACATGCACCCGGTAACTAGGTTTTGCATGTTTCAACATAGAACCACACTTCCATGCATGTGCTAGGGCCACAATGAAGTCCTTGAGGTATTCCGACGCCCCGGAGCGTGGTCTCCCGCGGAACCCTGATCTGTGGGCATCAGATCGTCTACCCCCTAGACGTCCCTCTGACAGGGGTAGCCCGGAGTAGCACTCTCTTGTTTTGTGTTTTTTAGGTCATATGATAATGTAAACCATGGTGCTTCACAAGAGGAGTGCACTATCCTACCCGGTTTCACCCGAACGGGGAGTTTCCCCCTTATATAAGTCCAGAACCTTAGCTTTAGGTTACAGCTAGCGCACGCATGAGAAGGGGGACACATGCACCCGGGGACTAGTTTTTGCATGTTTCAACATAGCACCACACTTCCATGCATGTTCTAGGGCCACATGCAACTCCTTGAGGTATTCCGACGCCCCGGTGCGTGGTCTCCCGCGGAACCCTGATCTGTGGGCATCAGATCGTCTACCCCCCTAGACGTCCCTCTGACAGGGGTAGCCTGGAGTAGCACTCTCTTGTTTTGTGTTTGTTTAGGTCATATGATGATGTAAAACCATGGTGCTTCACAAGGGGAGGGCACTATCCTACCCGTTTTCACCCGAACGGGGAGTTTCCCCCTTATATAAGTCCAGAACCTTAGCTTTAGGTTACAGCTAGCGCACGCATGAGAAGGGGGACACATGCACCCAGGGACTAGGTTTTGCATGTTTCAACATAGCACCACACTTCCATGCATGTTCTAGGGCCACATGCAAGTCCTTGAGGTATTCCGACGCCCCGGATCATGCTCTCCCGCGGAACCCTGATCTGTGGGCATCGAATCGTCTACCCCCCGAGACGTCCCACTGACAGGTGTAGCCCGGAGTAGCACTCTCGTGTTTTGTGTTTGTTTAAGTCATATGATGATGTAAAACCATGGTGCTTCACAAGGGGAGGGCACTATCCTACCTAGTTTCACCCGAACGGGGAGTTTCCCCCTTATATAAGTCTAGAACCTTAGCTTTAGGTTACAGCTAGCGCACGCATGAGAAGGGGACACATGCACCCGGTAACTAGGTTTTGCATGTTTCAACATAGAACCACACTTCCATGCATGTGCTAGGGCCACATGTAAGTCCTTGAGGTATTCCGACGCCCTGGAGCATGGTCTCCCACGGAACCCTGATCTGTGGGCATCGGATCGTCTACCCCCCTAGACGTCCCTCTGACAGGGGTAGCCCGGAGTATCACTCTCTTGTTTTGTGTTTGTTTAGGTCATATGATGATGTAAAACCATGGTGCTTCACAAGGGGAGGGCACTATCCTACCCGGTTTCACCCGAACGGGGAGTTTCCCCCTTATATAAGTCCAGAACCTTAGCTTTAGGTTATAGCTAGCGCACGCATGAGAAGGGGGACACATGCACCCGGTGACTAGGTTTTGCATGTTTCAACATAGCACCACACTTCCATGCATGTTCTAGGGCCACATGCAAGTCCTTGAGGTATTCCGACGCCCCGGAGCATGGTCTCCCACGGAACCCTGATCTGTGGGCATCGGATCGTCTACCCCCCTAGACGTCCCTCTGACAAGGGTAGCCCGGAGTAGCACTCTCTTGTTTTGTGTTTGTTTAGGTCATATGATGATGTAAAACCATGGTGCTTCACAAGGGGAGGGCACTATCCTACCCGGTTTCACCCGAACGGAGAGTTTCCCCTTATATAAGTCCAGAACCTTAGCTTTAGGTTACAGCTAGCGCACGCATGAGAAGGGTGACACATGCACCCGGTGACTAGGTTTTGCATGTTTCAACATAGCACCACACTTCCATGCATGTGCTAGGGCCACATGCAAGTCCTTGAGGTATTCCGACGCCCGGGAGCATGGTCTCCCGCGGAACCCTGATCTGTGGGCATCAGATCGTCTACCCCCTAGACGTCCCTCTGACAGGGGTAGCCCAGAGTAGCATTCTCTTGTTTTGTGTTTTTTAGGTCATATGATAATGTAAAACCATGGTGCTTCACAAGAGGAGTGCACTATCCTACCCGGTTTCACCCGAACGGGGAGTTTCCCCCTTATATAAGTCCAGAACCTTAGCTTTAGGTTACAGCTAGCGCACGCATGAGAAGGGGGACACATGCACCCGGGGACTAGGTTTTGCATGTTTCAACATAGCACCACACTTCCATGCATGTTCTAGGGCCACATGCAAGTCCTTGAGGTATTCCGACGCCCCGCAGCATGGTCTCCCGCGGAACCCTGATCTATGGGCATCGGATCGTCTACCCCCCTAGACGTCCCACTGATAGGGGTAGCCTAGAGTAGCATTCTCTTTTTTTGTGTTTGTTTAGGTCATATGATGATGAAAAACCATGGTGCTTCACAAGGGGAGGGCACTATCCTACCCGGTTTCACCCGAACGGGGAGTTTCCCCCTTATATAAGTCCAGAACCTTAGCTTTAGGTTACAGCTAGCGCACGCATGAGAAGGGGGACACATGCACCCGGGGACTAGGTTTTGCATGTTTCAACATAGCACCACACTTCCATGCATGTGCTAGGGCCACATGCAAGTCCTTGAGGTATTCCGACGCCCCGGAGCGTGGTCTCCTGCGGAACCCTGATCTGTGGGCATCGGATCGTCTACCCCCCTAGACGTCCCTCTGACAAGGGTAGCCCGGAGTAGCACTCTCTTGTTTTGTGTTTGTTTAGGTCATATGATGATGTAAAACCATGGTGCTTCACAAGGGGAGGGCACTATCCTACGCGGTTTCCCCCGAACGGGGAGTTTCCCCCTTATATAAGCCCAGAACCTTAGCTTTAGGTTACAGCTAGCGCACGCATGAGAAGGGGGACACATGCACCCGGGGACTAGGTTTTGCATGTTTCAACATAGCACCCCACTTCCATGCATGTGCTATGACCACATGCAAGTCCTTGAGGTATTCCGACGCCCTGGAACGTGGTCTCCCGCGGAACCCTGATCTGTGGGCATCGGATCGTCTACCCCCCTAGACGTCCCTCTCACAGGGGTAGCCCGGAATAGCACTCTATTGTTTTGTGTTTGTTTAGGTCATATAATCATGTAAAACCATGGTGCTTCACAAGGGGAGGGCACTATCCTACCCGGTTTCACCCGAACGGGGAGTTTCCCCCTTATATAAGTCCAGAACCTTAGCTTTAGGTTACAGCTAGCGCACGCATGAGAAGGGGGACACATGCACCCGGTGACTAGGTTTTTCTTGTTTCAACATAGCACCACACTTCCATGCATCTGCTAGGGCCACATGCAAGTCCTTGAGGTATTCCGACGCCCCGGAGCATGGTCTCCCGCGGAACCCTGATCTGTGGGCATCGGATCGTCTACCTCCCTAGACGTCCCTCTCACAGGGGTAGCCCGGTATAGCACTATTGTTTTGTGTTTTTTAGGTCATATGATGATGTAAAACCATGGTGCTTCAAAAGGGGGGGGAACTATCGTACTCGGTTTCACCCGAACGGGGAGTTTCCCCCTTATATAAGTCCAGAACCTTAGCTTTAGGTTACAGCAAGCGCACGCATGAGAAGGGGGACACATGCACCCGGGGACTAGGTTTTGCATGTTTCAACATAGCACCACACTTCCATGCATGTGCTAGGGCCACATGCAAGTCCTTGAGGTATTCTGACGCCCCGGAGCGTGGTCTCCCGCAGAACCCTGATCTGTGGGCATCGGATCGTCTACCCCCCTAGACGTCCCTCTGCCAGGGGTAGCCTGGAGTAGCACTCTCTTGTTTTGTGTTTGTTTAGGTCATATGATGATGTAAAACCATGGTTCTTCACAAGGGGAGGGAACTATCCTACCTGGTTTCACCCGAACGGGGAGTTCACCCTTATATAAGTCCAGAACCTTAGCTTTAGGTTACAGCTAGCGCACGCATGAGAAGAGGGACACATGCACCCGGTGACTAGGTTTTTCATGTTTCAACATAGAACCACACTTCCATGCATGTGCTAGGGCCACATGCAAGTCCTTGAGGTATTCTGATGCCCCGGAGCATGGTCTCCCGCGGAGCCCTGATCTGTGGGCATCAGATCGTCCACCCCCCTAGACGTCCCTCTGACAGGGGTAGCCCGGAGTAGCACTCTCTTGTTTTGTTTTTTTTAGGTCATATGATGATGTAAAACCATGGTGCTTCACAAGTGGAGGGCACTATCCTACCCAGTTTCACCCGAACGGGGAGTTTCCCCCTTATATAAGTCCAGAACCTTAGCTTTAGGTTACAGCTAGCGCACGCATGAGAAGGGGGACACATGCACCCGGGGACTAGGTTTTTCATGTTTCAACATAGCACCACACTTCCATGCATGTTCTAGGGCCACATGCAAGTCCTTGAGGTATTCCGACGCCCCGTTGCGTGGTCTCTCGCGGAACCCTGATCTGTGGGCATCAGATCGTCTACCCCCCTAGACGTCCCTCTGACAGGGGTAGCCTGGAGTAGCACTCTCTTGTTTTGTGTTTTTTAGGTCATATGATGATGTAAAACCATGGTGCTTCACAAGGGGAGGGCACTATCCTACCCGGTTTCACCCGAACGGGGAGTTTCCCCTTATATAAGTCCAGAACCTTAGCTTTAGGTTACAGCTAGCGCACGCATGAGAAGAGGGACACATGCACCTGGTGACTAGGTTTTTCATGTTTCAACATAGCACCACACTTCCATGCATGTGCTAGGGCCACATTCAAGTCCTTGAGGTATTCCGACGCCCCGGAGCGTGGTCTCCCGCGGAACCCTGATCTGTGGGCATCAGATCGTCTACCCCCCTAGACGTCCCTCTGACAGGGGTAGCCTGGAGTAGCACTCTCTTGTTTTGTGTTTGTTTAGGTCATATGATGATGTAAAACCATGGTGCTTCACAAGGGGAGGGCACTATCCTACCCGGTTTCACCCGAACGGGGAGTTTCCCCTTATATAAGTCCAGAACCTTAGCTTTAGGTTACAGCTAGCGCACGCATGAGAAGAGGGACACATGCACCCGGGGACTAGGTTTTGCATGTTTCAACATAGCACCACACTTCCATGCATGTTATAGGGCCACATGCAAGTCCTTGAGGTATTCCGACGCCCCGTAGCGTGGTCTCCGCGGAACCCTGATCTGTGTGGGCATCGGATCGTCTACCCCCCTAGACGTCCCTCTGACAGGGTAGCCCGGAGTAGCACTCTCTTGTTTTGTGTTTGTTTAGGTCATATGATGGTGTAAAACCATGTTACTTCACAAGGGGAGGGCACTATCCTACCCCGTTTCACCCGAACGGGGAGTTTCCCCCTTATATAAGTCCAGAACCTTAGCTTTAGGTTACAGCTAGCGCACGCATGAGAAGGGGGACACATGCACCTGGTGACTAGGTTTTGCATGTTTCAACATAGCACCACACTTCCATGCATGTGCTAGGGCCACATGGAAGTCCTTGATGTATTCTGACGCCCCGGAGCATGGTCTACCGCGGAACCCGTCTCTGTGGGCATCAGATCGTCTAACCCCCTAGACGTCCCTCTGACAGGGGTAGCCCGGAGTAGAACTCACTTGTTTTGTGTTTGTTTAGGTCATATGATGATGTAAAACCATGGTTCTTCAGAAGGGGAGGGCACTATCCTACCCGGTTTCACCCGAACGGGGAGTTTCCCATTATATAAGTCCAGAACCTTAGCTTTAGGTTACAGCTAGCGCACGCATGAGAAGGGTGACACATGCACCCGGTGACTAGTTTTTGCATGTTTCAACATAGCAACACACCTCCATGCATGTTCTAGGGCCACATGCAAGTCCTTGAGGTATTCCGACGCCCCGGAGCGTGGTCTCCCGCGGAACCCTGATATGTGGGCATCGGATCGTCTACCCCCCTAGACGTCCTTCTCACAGGGGTAGCCCGGAGTAGCACTCTCTTGTTTTGTGTTTGTTTAGGTCATATGATGATGTAAAACCATGGTGCTTCACAAGGTGAGGGCACTATCCTACCCGGTTTCACCCGAACGGGGAGTTTCCCCCTTATATAAGCCCAGAACCTTAGCTTTAGGTTACAGCTAGCACACGCATGAGAAGGGGTACACATGCACCCGGGGACTAGGTTTTGCAAGTTTCAACATAGCACCACACTTACATGCATGTGCTAGGGCCACATGAAAGTCCTTGAGGTATTCCGACGCCCCGGAATGTGGTCTCCGGTGGAACCCTGATCTGTGGGCATCAGATCGTCTACCCCCCTAGACGTCCCTCTCACGGGGTAGCCCAGAATAGAACTCTATTGTTTTGTGTTTTTTTAGGTTATATGATGATGTAAAACCATGGTGCTTCACAAGGGGAGGGCACTATCCTACTCGGTTTCACCCGAACGGGGAGTTTCCTTCTTATATAAGTCCAGAACCTTAGCTTTAGGTTACAGCTAGCGCACACATGAGAAGGGGGACACATGCACCCGGGGACTTGGTTTTACATGTTTCAACATAGCACCACACTTCCATGCATGTGCTAGGGCCACATGCAAGTCTTTGAGGTATTCCGACGCCCCGGAGCGTGGTCTCCCGCGGAACCCTGATCTGTGGGCATCAGATCGTCTACCCCCTAGACGTCCCTCTGACACGGGTAGCCCGGAGTAGCACTCTCTTGTCTTGTGTTTTTTAGGTCATATGATGATGTAAAACCATGGTGCTTCACAAGAGGAGGGCACTATCCTACCCGGTTTCACCCGAACGGAGAGTTTCCCCCTTATATAAGTCCACAACCTTAGCTTTAGGTTACAGCAAGCGCACGCATGAGAAGGGGGACACATGCACCCGGGGACTAGGTTTTTCATGTTTCAACATAGCACCACACTTCCATGCATGTGCTAGGGCCACATGCAAGTCCTTGAGGTATTCCGACGCCCCGGAGCGTGGTCTCCCGCGGAACCCTGATATGTGGGCATCAGATCGTCTACACCCCTAGACGTCCCTCTGCCAGGGGTAGCCCGGAGTAGCACTCTCTTGTTTTGTGTTTTTTTAGGTAATATGATGATGTAAAACCATGGTGCTTCACAAGTGGAGGGCACTATCCTACCCAGTTTCACCCGAACGGGGAGTTTCCCCCCTATATAAGTCTAGAACCTTAGCTTTAGGTTACAGCTAGCGCACGCATGAGAAGGGGGACTAATGCACCCGGGGACTAGTTTTTGCATGTTTCAACATAGCACCACACTTCCATGCATGTGCTAGGGCCACATGAAAGTCCTTGAGGTATTCCGATGCCCTGGTGTGTGGTCTCCCGCGGAACCCTGATCTGTGGGCATCAGATGGTCTACCCCCCTAGACGTCCATCTGACAGGGGTAGCCAGGCGTAGCACTCTCTTGTTTTGCGTTTGTTTAGGTCATATGATGATGTAATACCATGGTTCTTCACAAGGGGAGGGCACTATCATACCCGGTTTCACCCGAACGGGGAGTTACCCCCTTATATAAGTCCTGAATCTTAGTTTTAGGTTACAGCTAGCGCACGCATGAGAAGGGGGACACATGCACTCGGTGACTAGGTTTTGCATCTTTCAACATAGCACCACACTTCCATGCATGTGCTAGGGCCACATGCAAGTACTTCAGGTATTCCGTCGCCCCGGAGCGTGGTCTCCCGTGGAACCCTCATCTGTGGGCATCGGATCGTCTACCCCCCTAGACGTCCCTCTGACAGGGTAGCCCGGGAGTAGCACTCTCTTGTTTTGTGTTGTTTAGGTCATATAATCATGTAAAACCATGGTGCTTCACATATGGAGGGAACTATCCTACCCGGTTTCACCCGTACGGGGAGTTTCCCCCTTATATAAATCCAGAACCTTAGCTTTAGGTTAGAGCTAGCGGACGCATGAGAAGGGGGACACATGCACCCGGTGACTAGGTTTTGCATGTTTCAACATATCACCACACTTCCATGCATGTTATAGGGCCACATGCAAGTCCTTGAGATATTCCGACGCCCCGTAGCGTGGTCTCACGAGGAACCCTGATCTGTGGGCATCGGATCGTCTACCCCCCTAGACGTCCCTCTAACAGGGGTAGCCCGGAGTAGCACTCTCTTATTTTGTGTTTGTTTAGGTCATATGATGGTGTAAAACCATGGTACCTTCACAAGGGAGGCCACTATCCTACCCGGTTTCACCCGAACGGGGAGTTTTCCCCTTATATAAGTCTAGAACCTACCTTTAGGTTACAGCTAGCACAGCATGAGAAGGGGGACACATGCACCCGGTAACTAGGTTTTGCATGTTTCAACATAGAACCACACTTCCATGCATGTGCTAGGGCCACATTCAAGTCCTTGAGGTATTCCGACGCCCCGGAGCATGGTCTCCCGCGAACCCTGATATGTGGGCATCGGATCGTCTACCCCCCTAGACGTCCCTCTGACAGGGGTAGCCCAGAGTAGCACTCTCTTGTTTGTGTTTGTTTAGGTCATATGATGATGTAAAACCATGGTGATTCACAAGGGGAGGGCACTATCCTACCTGGTTTCACCCGAACGGGGAGTTTCCCCCTTATATAAGTCCAGAACCTTAGCTTTAGGTTACAGCTAGCGCACGCATGAGAAGGGGGACATGCACCCGGGGACTAGGTTTTGCATGTTTCAACATAGCACCACACTTCCATGCATGTGCTAGGGCCACATGCAAGTCCTTGAGGTATTCCGACGCCCTAGAGCGTGGTCTCCTGCGGAAACCCTGATCTGTTGTGGGCATCGGATCGTCTACCCCCCTAGACGTCCCTCTGACAGGGGTAGCCCGGAGTAGCACTCTCTTGTTTTGGTTTTGTTTAGGTCATATGATGATGTAAAAACCATGGTGCTTCACAAGTGGAGGGCACTATCCTACCCGGTTTCACCCGAACGGGGAGTTTCCCCCTTATATAAGCCCAGAACCTTAGCTTTAGGTTACAGCTAGCGCACGCATGAGAAGGGGGACACATGCACCCGGGGACTAGGTTTTGCATGTTTCAACATAGCACCACACTTCCATGCATGTGCTAGGGCCACATGCAAGTCCTTGAGGTATTCCGACGCCTCGGAACGTGGTCTCCCACGGAACCCTGATCTGTGGGCATCGGATTGTCTACCTCCCTAGACGTCCCTCTCACAGGGGTAGCCCGGAATAGCACTATTGTTTTGTGTTTTTTAGGTCATATGATGATGTAAAACCATGGTGCTTCACAAGGGGAGGGAACTATCCTACTCGGTTTCACCCGAACGGGGAGTTTCCCCCTTATATAAGTCCAAAACCTTAGCTTTAGGTTACAGCAAGCGCACGCATGAGAAGGGGGACACATGCACCCGGGGACTAGGTTTTGCATGTTTCAACATAGCACCACACTTCCATGCATGTGCTAGGGCCACATGCAAGTCCTTGAGGTATTCTGACGCCCCGGAGCGTGGTCTCCCGCGGAACCCTGATCTGTGGGCATCGAATCGTCTACCCCCCTAGACGTCCCTCTTCCAGGGGTAGCCTGGAGTAGCACTCTCTTGTTTTGTGTTTGTTTAGGTCATATGATGATGTAAAACCATGGTTCTTCACAAGGGGAGGGAACTATCCTACCTGGTTTCACCCGAACGGGGAGTTCACCCTTATATAAGTCCAGAACCTTAGCTTTAGGTTACAGCTAGCGCACGCATGAGAAGAGAGACACATGCACCCGGTGACTAGGTTTTTCATGTTTCAACATAGCACCACACTTCCATGCATGTGCTAGGGCCACATGCAAGTCCTTGAGGTATTCCGACGCCCCGGAGCATGGTCTCCCGCGGAACCCTGATCTGTGGGCATCAGATCGTCTACCCCCCTAGACGTCCCTCTGACAGGGGTAGCCCGAGTAGCACTCTCTTGTTTTGTGTTTTTAGGTCATATGATGATGTAAAACCATGGTGCTTCACAACTGGAGGGCACTATCCTACCCAGTTTCACCCGAACGGGGAGTTTCCCCCTTATATAAGTCCAGAACCTTAGCTTTAGGTTACAGCTAGCGCACGCATGAGAAGGGGGACACATGCACCCGGGGACTAGGTTTTTCATGTTTCAACATAGCACCCCACTTCCATGCATGTTCTAGGGCCACATGCAAGTCCTTGAGGTTATTCGACGCCCCGTTGCGTGGTCTCCCGCGGAACCCTGATCTGTGGGCATCAGATCGTCTACCCCCCCTAGACGTCCCTCTGACAGCGGTAGCCGGAGTAGCACTCTCTTGTTTTGTGTTTGTTTAGGTCATATGATGATGTAAAACCATGGTGCTTCACAAGGGGAGGGCACTATCCTACCCGGTTTCACCCGAACGGGGAGTTTCCCCTTATATAAGTCCAGAACCTTAGCTTTAGGTTACAGCTAGCGCACGCATGAGAAGAGGGACACATGCACCTGGTGACTAGGTTTTTCATGTTTCAACATAGCACCACACTTGCATGCATGTGCTAGGGCCACATGCAAGTCCTTGAGGTATTCCGACGCCCCGGCCCGGGCGTGGTCTCCCGCGCGAACCCTGATCTGTGGTCATCGGATCGTCTACCCCCCCTAGACGTCCCTCTGACAGGGGTAGCCCGGAGTAGCACTCTCTTGTTTTGTGTTTGTTTAGGTCATATGATGATGTAAAACCATGGTGCTTCACAAGGGGAGGGCACTATCCTACCGGTTTCACCCGAACGAGGAGTTTCCCCCATTATATAAGTCCAGAACCTTAGCTTTAGGTTACAGCTAGCGCACGCATGAGAAGGGGGACACATGCACCCGGGGACTAGGTTTTGCATGTTTCAACATAGCACCACACTTCCATGCATGTTATAGGGCCACATGCAAGTCCTTGAGGTATTCCGACGCCCCGTAGTGTGGTCTCTCGTGGAACCCTGATCTGTGGGCATCGGATCGTCTACCCCCCTAGACGTCCCTCTGACAGGGGTACCGGAGTAGCACTCTTGTTTTGTGTTTGTTTAGGTCATATGATGGTGTAAAAACCATGGTACTTCACAAGGGGAGGGCACTATCCTACCCGGTTTCACCCCAAACGGAGTTTCCCCCTTATATAAGTTAGAACCTTAGCTTTAGGTTACAGCTAGCGCACGCATGAGAAGGGGACACATGCACCCGGTAACTAGGTTTTTCATGTTTCAACATAGAACCACACTTCCATGCATGTGCTATGGCCACATGCAAGTCCTTGAGGTATTCCGACGCCCAGGAGCATGGTCACCCGCGGAACCCTGATCTGTGGGCACCGGATCGTCTAAACCCCTAGACGTCCCTCTGACAGGGGTAGCCCGGAGTAGCACTCTCTTGTTTTGTGTTTTTTTAGGTCATATGATGACGTAAAACCATGGTTCTTCACAAGGGGAGGGCACTATCCTACCCGGTTTCACCCCGAACGGGGAGTTCCCCCTTATATAAGTCCAGAACCTAGCTTTAGGTTACAGCTAGCGCACGCATGAGAAGGGGGACACATGCACCCGGTGACTAGGTTTTGCATGTTTCAACATAGCACCACACTTCCATGCATGTGCTAGGGCCACATGGAAGTCCTTGAGGTATTCTGACGCCCCGGAGCATGGTTTCCCGCGGAACCCGTATCTGTGGGCATCAGATCGTCTAACCCCCTAGACGTCCCTCTGACAGGGGTAGCCCGGAGTAGCACTCACTTGTTTTGTGTTTGTTTAGGTCATATGATGATGTAAAACCATGGTTCTTCAGAAGGGGAGGGCACTATCCTACCCGGTTTCACCCGAACGGGGAGTTTCCCCTTATATAAGTCCAGAACCTTAGCTTTAGGTTACAGCTAGCGCACGCATGAGAAGGGGGACACATGCACCCGGGGACTAGGTTTTCCATGTTTCAACATAGCACCACACTTCCATGCATGTGCTAGGGCCACATGCAAGTCCTTGAGGTATTCCGACGCCTCGGAACGTGGTCTCCCGCGGAACCCTGATCTGTGGGCATCGGATCGTCTACCTCCGTAGACGTCCCTCTCACAGGGGTAGCCCGGAATAGCACTATTGTTTTGTGTTTTTTAGGTCATATGATGATGTAAAACCATGGTGCTTCACAAGGGGAGGGAACTATCCTACTCGGTTTCACCCGAACGGGGAGTTTCCCCCTTATATAAGTCCAGAACCTTAGCTTTAGGTTACAGCAAGCGCACGCATGAGAAGGGGGACACATGCACCCGGGGACTAGGTTTTGCATGTTTCAACATAGCACCACACTTCCATGCATGTGCTAGGGCCACATGCAAGTCCTTGAGGTATTCTGACGCCCCGGAGCGTGGTCTCCCGCGGAACCCTGATCTGTGGGCATCGGATCGTCTACCCCCCTAGACGTCCCTCTTCCAGGGGTAGCCTGGAGTAGCACTCTCTTGTTTTGTGTTTGTTTAGGTCATATGATGATGTAAAACCATGGTTCTTCACAAGGGGAGGGAACTATCCTACCTGGTTTCACCCGAACGGGGAGTTCACCCTTATATAAGTCCAGAACCTTAGCTTTAGGTTACAGCTAGCGCACGCATGAGAAGAGAGACACATGCACCCGGTGACTAGGTTTTTCATGTTTCAACATAGCACCACACTTCCATGCATGTGCTAGGGCACATGCAAGTCCTTGAGGTATTCCGACGCCCCGGAGCATGGTCTCCCGGAACCCTGATCTGTGGGCATCAGATCGTCTACCCCCTAGACGTCCTCTGACAGGGGTAGCCCGGAGTAGCACTCTCTTGTTTGTGTTTTTTAGGTCATATGATGATGTAAAACCATGGTGCTTCACAAGTGGAGGGCACTATCCTACCCAGTTTCACCGAACGGGGAGTTTCCCCCTTATATAAGTCCAGAACCTTAGCTTTAGGTTACAGCTAGCGCACGCAATGAGAAGGGGGACACATGCACCCGGGGACTAGGTTTTTGCATGTTTCAACATAGCACCACACTTCCATGCATGTTCTAGGGCCACATGCAAGTCCTTGAGGTATTCCGACGCCCCGTTGCGTGGTCTCCCGCGGAACCCTGATCTGTGGGCATCAGATCGTCTACCCCCCTAGACGTCCCTCTGACAGGGGTAGCCTGGAGTAGCACTCTCTTGTTTTGTGTTTGTTTAGGTCATATGATGATGTAAAACCATGGTGCTTCACAAGGGGAGGGCACTATCCTACCCGGTTTCACCCGAACGGGGAGTTTCCCCTTATATAAGTCCAGAACCTTAGCTTTAGGTTACAGCTAGCGCACGCATGAGAAGAGGGGACACATGCACCTGGTGACTAGGTTTTTCATGTTCAACATAGCACCACACTTCCATGCATGTGCTAGGCCACATGCAAGTCCTTGAGGTATTCCGAACGCCCCGGAGCGTGGTTCTCCCGCGGAACCCTGATCTGTGGTCATCGGATCGTCTACCCCCCCTAGACGTCCCTCTGACAGGGGTAGCCCGGAGTAGCACTCTCTTGTTTTGTGTTTGTTTAGGTCATATGATGATGTAAAACCATGGTTTCTTCAGAAGGGGAGGGCACTATCCTACCGGTTTCACCCGAACGGGGAGTTTCCCCTTATATAAGTCCAGAACCTTAGCTTTAGGTTACAGCTAGCGCACGCATGAGAAGGGGGACACATGCACCCGGGGACTAGGTTTTGTATGTTTCAACATAGCACACACTTCCATGCATGTGCTAGGGCACATGCAAGTCCTTGAGGTATTCCGACGC
>CAJUWN010001203.1:0-67185 GCA_910589765.1 Avena atlantica | reverse complement strand
CCGTTTTCATGAGCTATTTCCTACTGTTTTGGCGTTCCAGGCTGATTTACATCGACATTGAGACCCAATAAATGTTTGAGATATATGACCAAAAACTCGTCGTTTCCGCGTGTTTATGGCCATTTTTTATGAGTGATTGCGCATAGTTTTTGGGTTCCTAGTTGGATTTGCAAGGCCTGTAAGACCTGTTACATGTTTGAGGTATATGACTAAATAATCGTACTTTTCATGATTTTGGCCGTTTTAATGAGCAATTGCCACAGTTAAGGGGTTTTAGGGGCGATTTTACAATGACCTTAAGACCTGATACATGTTGCAAGGATATGACCCAAAACAGTTTTTCCCATTTTATGGCTGTTTTCATGAGCTATTGCCCACAGTATATGGTTCTAGGGCGATTTACAGCAACCTTAAGACCGATACATATTAAAGACTTATGACCAAAAATCGTCTTTTTCCCATTTTAATGGTCATTTTCATGAGTTATTACCCATAGTTTTTGGGTTCCAGGCGGATTTGCATGCCTCGTAAGAACCCTTCCATGCTTGAGAGATATGACTAGAAACTCACCGTTTTCGTCTTTTTGGTCGTTTTCATGAGCTATTGCCCATAGTTTTTAGGCTTCCAGGGCGATTTACATCGACCTTGAAACTGATACATTTTTGAGAGATATGACCAAAAACTCGTCATTTTTTGTGTTTATGACCATTTTTATGAGTGATTGCCCACAGTTTTTGGGTTCCGGTTTGGATTTGCAAGGGCCTGTAAGACCCATTACATGTTTAAGATATATGACTAAATAATCGTAGTTTTTCGTGTTTTATGGCCATTTTTAATGAGCTATTGCCCACTATTTAGGGGTTCTAGGGCGATTTACAACGACCTTAAGACCTGATACATGTTGGAAAGATATGACCCAAAAACTCGCAGTTTTCGCGTTGTATGGCGTTTTCATGAGCTATTGCCCATAGTTTTAATGGTTTTCGGGCGATTTCACAGCAACCATAAGACCCGATACATGTTAGAGACTGATGACCAAAAAATCATCTTTTTCGTGTTTTACGGTCATTTTCATGAGTTATTGCCCATAGGTTTTGGGTTCCAGGCGGATTTGCATGCCTCGTAAGAACCCTTACATGTTGGCAGATATGACCAGAAACTCGTCGTTTTGGCATTTTTATGACCGTTTCATTTGTTATGCCCACAGTTTTTGGATTCTAGGGCGATTTACACGACCTTATGACCCGATACATGCTTGAGAGTTATGACAAAAAACTCGTCGTTTTCATGTTTATGGCCATTTTCATGAGTTATTGCCCACCGTTTTTGGGTTCCAGTTGGATTTCAAGGCCTGTAAGACCCGTTACATGTTTGAGATATGTGACTAAAAATTGTAGTTTTTCCCGTTTTCATGAGCTATTTCCTACTGTTTGGCGTTCCAGGCTGATTTACATCGACATTGAGACCCATAAATGTTTGAGAGATATGACCAAAAACTCGTCGTTTCCGTGTTTAATGGCCATTTTTTATGAGTGATTGCGCATAGTTTTTGGGTTCTAGTTGGATTTGCAAGACCTGTAAGACCGTTACATGTTTGAGGTATATGACTAAATAATCGTACTTTTCATGATTTATGGCCGTTTTAATGAGCAATTGTCCACAGTTTAGGGGTTTTAGGGCGATTTACAATGACCTTAAGACCTGATACATGTTGCAAGGATATGACCCAAAACTCGCAGTTTTCCCATTTTATGGCTGTTTTCATGAGCTATGCCCACAGTATATGGTTCTAGGGCGATTTACAGCAACCTTAAGACCGGATACATATTAAAGACTTATGACCAAAAATCGTCTTTTTCCCATTTTATGGTCATTTTCATGAGTTATTACCCATAGTTTTTGGGTTCCAGGCGGATTTGCATGCCTCGTAAGAACCCTTCCATGCTTGAGAGATATGACTAGAAACTCACCGTTTTCGTCTTTTATGGTCGTTTTCATGAGCTATTGCCCATAGTTTTAGGCTTCAAGGGCGATTTACATCGACCTTGAGACCTGATACATGTTTGAGAGATATGACCAAAAACTCGTCGTTTTCGTGTTTATGACCATTTTTATGAGTGATTGCCCACAGTTTTTGGTTTCCGGTTGGATTTGCAAGGCCTGTAAGACCCATTACATGTTTAAGATATATGACTAAATAATCGTAGTTTTCGTGTTTTATGGCCATTTTAATGAGCTATTGCCCACTATTTAGGTGTTCTAGGGCGATTTACAACGACCTTAAGACCTGATACATGTTTGAAGATATGACCCAAAACTCGCAGTTTTCGTTTGTATGGCTGTTTTCATGAGCATTGCCCATAGTTTTATGGTTCTAGGGCAATTTACAACAACCTTAAGACCCGATACATGTTAGAGACTTATGACCAAAAAATCATCTTTTTCGTGTTTTACAGTAATTTTCATGAGTTATTGCCCATAGGTTTTGGGTTCTAGGAAGATTTGCATGCCTCGTAAGAACCCTGCATGTTTGGGAGATATGACCAGAAACTCGTCGTTTTTGCGTTTTATGACCATTTTCATGAGTTAGCCCACAGTTTTGGGATTCTAGGGCGATTTACGACGACCTTAGACCCGATACATGCTTGAGAGTTATGTCAAAAACTCGTCGTTTTCATGTTTATGGCCATTTTCATGAGTTATTGCCCACAGTTTTTGGGTTCCAGGCGGATTTGCATGCCTCGTAAGAACCCTACATGTTTTAGAGATATGACTAGAAACTCATCGTTTTCATGTTTTATGACCGTTTTCATGAGCTATTGCCCATAGTTTTTTGGTTCCAAGGAGATTTACATCAACCTTGACACCCATACATGTTTGAGAGATATGACCAAAAGCTCGTCGTTTTCGTGTTTATGGCCATTTTAGGAGTTATTTTCCATATTTTGGGTTCCATTTGGCTTTGGAAGGCTATAAGACCCGTTACATGTATGAGATATATGACTAAAAAATCGTAGTTTTCTTGTTTTATGGCCGTTTTAATGAGCTATTGCCCACAGTTTTATGGTTCTAGGGCGATTTACAGCAACCATAAGACCCGATACATGTTAGAGACTTATGACCAAAAAATCATCTTTTTCGTGTTTTACGGTCATTTTCATGAGTTATTGCCCACAGTTTGGGTTCCAGGCTGATTTGCATGCCTCGTAAGAAACCTAACATCTTTGAGAGATATAACCAGAAACTCACCGTTTTCATTTTTTATGACTGTTTTCATGAGCTATTGCCCACAGTTTTTGGGTTCCTGGGCGATTTACGTCGACCTTGACACCCGATACCTGTTTGAGACATATGACCAAAAGCTCATGGTTTTCGTGTTTATGGCCATTTTAGGAGATATTTTCCACAGATTTTGGGTTCCATTTGGATTTGCAAGGGCTATAAGACCCGTTACAAGTTTGAGATATATGACTAAAAATCATAGTTTTTTCGTGTTTTATGGTCGTTTTAATGAGCCATTGCCCACTATTTAGGGGTTCTAGGGCGATTTACAACGACCTTAAGACCTGATACATGTAGGAAAGATATGACCCAAAAACTCACAGTTTTCGCGTTGTATGGCTGTTTTCATGAGCTATTGCCCACAGTTTTATGGTTCTAGGGCGATTTCCAGCAACCATAAGACCCGAGACATGTTAGAGACTGATGACCAAAAAATCATCTTTTTCGTGTTTTATGGTCATTTTCATGAGTTATTGCCCATAGGTTTTGGGTTCCAGGCGGAATGCCATGCCTCGTAAGAACCCTTACATGTTTGGCAGATATGACCAGAAACTCGTCGTTTTGGCGTTTTATGACCGTTTTCATTCGTTATTCCCACAGTTTTGGGATTCTAGGGCGATTTACAATGACCTTACGACCGGATACATGCTTGAGAGTTATGACCAAAAACTCGTTGTTTTCATGTTTATGGCCATTTTCATGAGTTATTGCCCACCGTTTTTGGGTTCTAGTTGGATTTGCAAGGCGTGTAAGACCCGTTACATGTTTGAGATATTTGACTAAAAAATTGTAGTTTTCCCGTTTTATGGCCGTTTTCATGAGCTATTTCCTACGGTTTTGGCGTTCCAGGCTGATTTACATCGACATTGAGACCCAATAAATGTTTGAGAGATATGACCAAAAACTCGTCGTTTCCGTGTTTATGGCCATTTTTATGAGTGATTGCACATAGTTTTTGGTTTCTAGTTGGATTTGCAAGGCCTGTAAGACCCGTTACATGTTTGAGGTATATGACTAAATAATCGTACTTTTCATGATTTATGGCCGTTTTAATGAGCAATTGCCCACAGTTTAGGGGTTCTAGGGCGATTTACAATGACCTTAAGACCTGATACGTGTTGCAAGGATATGACCCAAAACTCGCAGTTTTCCCATTTTATGGCTGTTTTCATGAGCTATTGCCCACAGTATATGGTTCTAGGGCGATTTACAGCAACCTTAAGACCCGATACATATTAAGGACTTATGACCAAAAATCGTCTTTTTCCCATTTTATTGTCATTTTCATGAGTTATTACCCACAGTTTTTGGGTTCCAGGCGATTTTGCATGCCTCGTAAGAACCCTGCCATGCTTGAGAGATATGACTAGAAACTCACCATTTTCGTATTTGATGGTCGTTTTCATGAGCTATTGCCCATAGTTTTAGGCTTCAAGGGCGATTTACATCGACCTTGAGACCTGATACATGTTTGAGAGATATGACCAAAAACTCGTCGTTTTCGTGTTTATGACCATTTTTATGAGTGATTTCCCACAGTTTTTGGGTTCTAGTTGGATTTGCAAGGCCTGTAAGACCCATTACATGTTTAAGATATATGACTAAATAATCGTAGTTTTCGAGTTTTATGGCCATTGTAATGAGCTATTGCCCACTATTTAGGTGTTCTAGGGCGATTTACAACGACCTTAAGACCTGATACATGTTGGAAAGATATGACCCAAAACTCGCAGTTTTCGTGTTTTATGGCCGTTTTAATGAGCTATTGCCCATAGTTTTATGGTTCTAGGGCGATTTACAGCAACCTTAAGACCCGATACATGTTAGAGACTTATGACCAAAAAATCATCTTTATCGTGTTTTACGGTCATTTTCATGAGTTATTGCCCACAGTTTGGGTTCCAGGCTGATTTGCATGCCTCGTAAGAAACCTAACATGTTTGAGAGATATAACCAGAAACTCACCGTTTTCATTTTTTATGACTGTTTTCATGAGCTATTGCCCACAGTTTTTGGGTTCCTGGGCGATTTACATCGACCTTGACACCCGATACCTGTTTGAGACATATGACCAAAAGCTCATGGTTTTCGTGTTTATGGCCATTTTAGCAGATATTTTCCACAGATTTTGGGTTCCATTTGGATTTGCAAGGGCTATAAGACCCGTTACAAGTTTGAGATATATGACTAAAAATCATAGTTTTTTCGTGTTTTATGGTCGTTTTAATGAGCCATTGCCCACTATTTAGGGGTTCTAGGGCGATTTACAACGACCTTAAGACCTGATACATGTAGGAAAGATATGACCCAAAAACTCACAGTTTTCGCGTTGTATGGCTGTTTTCATGAGCTATTGCCCACAGTTTTATGGTTCTAGGGCGATTTCCAGCAACCATAAGACCCGAGACATGTTAGAGACGGATGACCAAAAAATCATCTTTTTCGTGTTTTATGGTCATTTTCATGAGTTATTGCCCATAGGTTTTGGGTTCCAGGCGGATTTCCATGCCTCGTAAGAACCCTTACATGTTTGGCAGATATGACCAGAAACTCGTCGTTTTGGCGTTTTATGACCGTTTTCATTCGTTATTCCCACAGTTTTGGGATTCTAGGGCGATTTACAATGACCTTACGACCGGATACATGCTTGAGAGTTATGACCAAAAACTCGTTGTTTTCATGTTTATGGCCATTTTCATGAGTTATTGCCCACCGTTTTTGGGTTCTAGTTGGATTTGCAAGGCGTGTAAGACCCGTTACATGTTTGAGATATTTGACTAAAAAATTGTAGTTTTCCCGTTTTATGGCCGTTTTCATGAGCTATTTCCTACGGTTTTGGCGTTCCAGGCTGATTTACATCGACATTGAGACCCAATAAATGTTTGAGAGATATGACCAAAAACTCGTCGTTTCCGTGTTTATGGCCATTTTTATGAGTGATTGCACATAGTTTTTGGTTTCTAGTTGGATTTGCAAGGCCTGTAAGACCCGTTACATGTTTGAGGTATATGACTAAATAATCGTACTTTTCATGATTTATGGCCGTTTTAATGAGCAATTGCCCACAGTTTAGGGGTTCTAGGGCGATTTACAATGACCTTAAGACCTGATACGTGTTGCAAGGATATGACCCAAAACTCGCAGTTTTCCCATTTTATGGCTGTTTTCATGAGCTATTGCCCACAGTATATGGTTCTAGGGCGATTTACAGCAACCTTAAGACCCGATACATATTAAGGACTTATGACCAAAAATCGTCTTTTTCCCATTTTATTGTCATTTTCATGAGTTATTACCCACAGTTTTTGGGTTCCAGGCGATTTTGCATGCCTCGTAAGAACCCTGCCATGCTTGAGAGATATGACTAGAAACTCACCATTTTCGTATTTGATGGTCGTTTTCATGAGCTATTGCCCATAGTTTTAGGCTTCAAGGGCGATTTACATCGACCTTGAGACCTGATACATGTTTGAGATATATGACCAAAAACTCGTCGTTTTCGTGTTTATGACCATTTTTATGAGTGATTTCCCACAGTTTTTGGGTTCTAGTTGGATTTGCAAGGCCTGTAAGACCCATTACATGTTTAAGATATATGACTAAATAATCGTAGTTTTCGAGTTTTATGGCCATTGTAATGAGCTATTGCCCACTATTTAGGTGTTCTAGGGCGATTTACAACGACCTTAAGACCTGATACATGTTGGAAAGATATGACCCAAAACTCGCAGTTTTCGTGTTTTATGGCCGTTTTAATGAGCTATTGCCCATAGTTTTATGGTTCTAGGGCGATTTACAGCAACCTTAAGACCCGATACATGTTAGAGACTTATGACCAAAAAATCATCTTTATCGTGTTTTACGGTCATTTTCATGAGTTATTGCCCACAGTTTGGGTTCCAGGCTGATTTGCATGCCTCGTAAGAAACCTAACATGTTTGAGAGATATAACCAGAAACTCACCGTTTTCATTTTTTATGACTGTTTTCATGAGCTATTGCCCACAGTTTTTGGGTTCCTGGGCGATTTACATCGACCTTGACACCCGATACCTGTTTGAGACATATGACCAAAAGCTCATGGTTTTCGTGTTTATGGCCATTTTAGCAGATATTTTCCACAGATTTTGGGTTCCATTTGGATTTGCAAGGGCTATAAGACCCGTTACAAGTTTGAGATATATGACTAAAAATCATAGTTTTTTCGTGTTTTATGGTCGTTTTAATGAGCCATTGCCCACTATTTAGGGGTTCTAGGGCGATTTACAACGACCTTAAGACCTGATACATGTAGGAAAGATATGACCCAAAAACTCACAGTTTTCGCGTTGTATGGCTGTTTTCATGAGCTATTGCCCACAGTTTTATGGTTCTAGGGCGATTTCCAGCAACCATAAGACCCGAGACATGTTAGAGACGGATGACCAAAAAATCATCTTTTTCGTGTTTTATGGTCATTTTCATGAGTTATTGCCCATAGGTTTTGGGTTCCAGGCGGATTTCCATGCCTCGTAAGAACCCTTACATGTTTGGCAGATATGACCAGAAACTCGTCGTTTTGGCGTTTTATGACCGTTTTCATTCGTTATTCCCACAGTTTTGGGATTCTAGGGCGATTTACAATGACCTTACGACCGGATACATGCTTGAGAGTTATGACCAAAAACTCGTTGTTTTCATGTTTATGGCCATTTTCATGAGTTATTGCCCACCGTTTTTGGGTTCTAGTTGGATTTGCAAGGCGTGTAAGACCCGTTACATGTTTGAGATATTTGACTAAAAAATTGTAGTTTTCCCGTTTTATGGCCGTTTTCATGAGCTATTTCCTACGGTTTTGGCGTTCCAGGCTGATTTACATCGACATTGAGACCCAATAAATGTTTGAGAGATATGACCAAAAACTCGTCGTTTCCGTGTTTATGGCCATTTTTATGAGTGATTGCACATAGTTTTTGGTTTCTAGTTGGATTTGCAAGGCCTGTAAGACCCGTTACATGTTTGAGGTATATGACTAAATAATCGTACTTTTCATGATTTATGGCCGTTTTAATGAGCAATTGCCCACAGTTTAGGGGTTCTAGGGCGATTTACAATGACCTTAAGACCTGATACGTGTTGCAAGGATATGACCCAAAACTCGCAGTTTTCCCATTTTATGGCTGTTTTCATGAGCTATTGCCCACAGTATATGGTTCTAGGGCGATTTACAGCAACCTTAAGACCCGATACATATTAAGGACTTATGACCAAAAATCGTCTTTTTCCCATTTTATTGTCATTTTCATGAGTTATTACCCACAGTTTTTGGGTTCCAGGCGATTTTGCATGCCTCGTAAGAACCCTGCCATGCTTGAGAGATATGACTAGAAACTCACCATTTTCGTATTTGATGGTCGTTTTCATGAGCTATTGCCCATAGTTTTAGGCTTCAAGGGCGATTTACATCGACCTTGAGACCTGATACATGTTTGAGATATATGACCAAAAACTCGTCGTTTTCGTGTTTATGACCATTTTTATGAGTGATTTCCCACAGTTTTTGGGTTCTAGTTGGATTTGCAAGGCCTGTAAGACCCATTACATGTTTAAGATATATGACTAAATAATCGTAGTTTTCGAGTTTTATGGCCATTGTAATGAGCTATTGCCCACTATTTAGGTGTTCTAGGGCGATTTACAACGACCTTAAGACCTGATACATGTTGGAAAGATATGACCCAAAACTCGCAGTTTTCGTGTTTTATGGCCGTTTTAATGAGCTATTGCCCATAGTTTTATGGTTCTAGGGCGATTTACAGCAACCTTAAGACCCGATACATGTTAGAGACTTATGACCAAAAAATCATCTTTATCGTGTTTTACGGTCATTTTCATGAGTTATTGCCCACAGTTTGGGTTCCAGGCTGATTTGCATGCCTCGTAAGAAACCTAACATGTTTGAGAGATATAACCAGAAACTCACCGTTTTCATTTTTTATGACTGTTTTCATGAGCTATTGCCCACAGTTTTTGGGTTCCTGGGCGATTTACATCGACCTTGACACCCGATACCTGTTTGAGACATATGACCAAAAGCTCATGGTTTTCGTGTTTATGGCCATTTTAGCAGATATTTTCCACAGATTTTGGGTTCCATTTGGATTTGCAAGGGCTATAAGACCCGTTACAAGTTTGAGATATATGACTAAAAATCATAGTTTTTTCGTGTTTTATGGTCGTTTTAATGAGCCATTGCCCACTATTTAGGGGTTCTAGGGCGATTTACAACGACCTTAAGACCTGATACATGTAGGAAAGATATGACCCAAAAACTCACAGTTTTCGCGTTGTATGGCTGTTTTCATGAGCTATTGCCCACAGTTTTATGGTTCTAGGGCGATTTCCAGCAACCATAAGACCCGAGACATGTTAGAGACGGATGACCAAAAAATCATCTTTTTCGTGTTTTATGGTCATTTTCATGAGTTATTGCCCATAGGTTTTGGGTTCCAGGCGGATTTCCATGCCTCGTAAGAACCCTTACATGTTTGGCAGATATGACCAGAAACTCGTCGTTTTGGCGTTTTATGACCGTTTTCATTCGTTATTCCCACAGTTTTGGGATTCTAGGGCGATTTACAATGACCTTACGACCGGATACATGCTTGAGAGTTATGACCAAAAACTCGTTGTTTTCATGTTTATGGCCATTTTCATGAGTTATTGCCCACCGTTTTTGGGTTCTAGTTGGATTTGCAAGGCGTGTAAGACCCGTTACATGTTTGAGATATTTGACTAAAAAATTGTAGTTTTCCCGTTTTATGGCCGTTTTCATGAGCTATTTCCTACGGTTTTGGCGTTCCAGGCTGATTTACATCGACATTGAGACCCAATAAATGTTTGAGAGATATGACCAAAAACTCGTCGTTTCCGTGTTTATGGCCATTTTTATGAGTGATTGCACATAGTTTTTGGTTTCTAGTTGGATTTGCAAGGCCTGTAAGACCCGTTACATGTTTGAGGTATATGACTAAATAATCGTACTTTTCATGATTTATGGCCGTTTTAATGAGCAATTGCCCACAGTTTAGGGGTTCTAGGGCGATTTACAATGACCTTAAGACCTGATACGTGTTGCAAGGATATGACCCAAAACTCGCAGTTTTCCCATTTTATGGCTGTTTTCATGAGCTATTGCCCACAGTATATGGTTCTAGGGCGATTTACAGCAACCTTAAGACCCGATACATATTAAGGACTTATGACCAAAAATCGTCTTTTTCCCATTTTATTGTCATTTTCATGAGTTATTACCCACAGTTTTTGGGTTCCAGGCGATTTTGCATGCCTCGTAAGAACCCTGCCATGCTTGAGAGATATGACTAGAAACTCACCATTTTCGTATTTGATGGTCGTTTTCATGAGCTATTGCCCATAGTTTTAGGCTTCAAGGGCGATTTACATCGACCTTGAGACCTGATACATGTTTGAGATATATGACCAAAAACTCGTCGTTTTCGTGTTTATGACCATTTTTATGAGTGATTTCCCACAGTTTTTGGGTTCTAGTTGGATTTGCAAGGCCTGTAAGACCCATTACATGTTTAAGATATATGACTAAATAATCGTAGTTTTCGAGTTTTATGGCCATTGTAATGAGCTATTGCCCACTATTTAGGTGTTCTAGGGCGATTTACAACGACCTTAAGACCTGATACATGTTGGAAAGATATGACCCAAAACTCGCAGTTTTCGTGTTTTATGGCCGTTTTAATGAGCTATTGCCCATAGTTTTATGGTTCTAGGGCGATTTACAGCAACCTTAAGACCCGATACATGTTAGAGACTTATGACCAAAAAATCATCTTTATCGTGTTTTACGGTCATTTTCATGAGTTATTGCCCACAGTTTGGGTTCCAGGCTGATTTGCATGCCTCGTAAGAAACCTAACATGTTTGAGAGATATAACCAGAAACTCACCGTTTTCATTTTTTATGACTGTTTTCATGAGCTATTGCCCACAGTTTTTGGGTTCCTGGGCGATTTACATCGACCTTGACACCCGATACCTGTTTGAGACATATGACCAAAAGCTCATGGTTTTCGTGTTTATGGCCATTTTAGCAGATATTTTCCACAGATTTTGGGTTCCATTTGGATTTGCAAGGGCTATAAGACCCGTTACAAGTTTGAGATATATGACTAAAAATCATAGTTTTTTCGTGTTTTATGGTCGTTTTAATGAGCCATTGCCCACTATTTAGGGGTTCTAGGGCGATTTACAACGACCTTAAGACCTGATACATGTAGGAAAGATATGACCCAAAAACTCACAGTTTTCGCGTTGTATGGCTGTTTTCATGAGCTATTGCCCACAGTTTTATGGTTCTAGGGCGATTTCCAGCAACCATAAGACCCGAGACATGTTAGAGACGGATGACCAAAAAATCATCTTTTTCGTGTTTTATGGTCATTTTCATGAGTTATTGCCCATAGGTTTTGGGTTCCAGGCGGATTTCCATGCCTCGTAAGAACCCTTACATGTTTGGCAGATATGACCAGAAACTCGTCGTTTTGGCGTTTTATGACCGTTTTCATTCGTTATTCCCACAGTTTTGGGATTCTAGGGCGATTTACAATGACCTTACGACCGGATACATGCTTGAGAGTTATGACCAAAAACTCGTTGTTTTCATGTTTATGGCCATTTTCATGAGTTATTGCCCACCGTTTTTGGGTTCTAGTTGGATTTGCAAGGCGTGTAAGACCCGTTACATGTTTGAGATATTTGACTAAAAAATTGTAGTTTTCCCGTTTTATGGCCGTTTTCATGAGCTATTTCCTACGGTTTTGGCGTTCCAGGCTGATTTACATCGACATTGAGACCCAATAAATGTTTGAGAGATATGACCAAAAACTCGTCGTTTCCGTGTTTATGGCCATTTTTATGAGTGATTGCACATAGTTTTTGGTTTCTAGTTGGATTTGCAAGGCCTGTAAGACCCGTTACATGTTTGAGGTATATGACTAAATAATCGTACTTTTCATGATTTATGGCCGTTTTAATGAGCAATTGCCCACAGTTTAGGGGTTCTAGGGCGATTTACAATGACCTTAAGACCTGATACGTGTTGCAAGGATATGACCCAAAACTCGCAGTTTTCCCATTTTATGGCTGTTTTCATGAGCTATTGCCCACAGTATATGGTTCTAGGGCGATTTACAGCAACCTTAAGACCCGATACATATTAAGGACTTATGACCAAAAATCGTCTTTTTCCCATTTTATTGTCATTTTCATGAGTTATTACCCACAGTTTTTGGGTTCCAGGCGATTTTGCATGCCTCGTAAGAACCCTGCCATGCTTGAGAGATATGACTAGAAACTCACCGTTTTCGTCTTTTATGGTCGTTTTCATGAGCTATTGCCCATAGTTTTAGGCTTCAAGGGCGATTTACATCGACCTTGAGACCTGATACATGTTTGAGATATATGACCAAAAACTCGTCGTTTTCGTGTTTATGACCATTTTTATGAGTGATTTCCCACAGTTTTTGGGTTCTAGTTGGATTTGCAAGGCCTGTAAGACCCATTACATGTTTAAGATATATGACTAAATAATCGTAGTTTTCGAGTTTTATGGCCATTGTAATGAGCTATTGCCCACTATTTAGGTGTTCTAGGGCGATTTACAACGACCTTAAGACCTGATACATGTTGGAAAGATATGACCCAAAACTCGCAGTTTTCGTGTTTTATGGCCGTTTTAATGAGCTATTGCCCATAGTTTTATGGTTCTAGGGCGATTTACAGCAACCTTAAGACCCGATACATGTTACAGACTTATGACCAAAAAATCATCTTTATCGTGTTTTACGGTCATTTTCATGAGTTATTGCCCACAGTTTGGGTTCCAGGCTGATTTGCATGCCTCGTAAGAAACCTAACATGTTTGAGAGATATAACCAGAAACTCACCGTTTTCATTTTTTATGACTGTTTTCATGAGCTATTGCCCACAGTTTTTGGGTTCCTGGGCGATTTACATCGACCTTGACACCCGATACCTGTTTGAGACATATGACCAAAAGCTCATGGTTTTCGTGTTTATGGCCATTTTAGCAGATATTTTCCACAGATTTTGGGTTCCATTTGGATTTGCAAGGGCTATAAGACCCGTTACAAGTTTGAGATATATGACTAAAAATCATAGTTTTTTCGTGTTTTATGGTCGTTTTAATGAGCCATTGCCCACTATTTAGGGGTTCTAGGGCGATTTACAACGACCTTAAGACCTGATACATGTAGGAAAGATATGACCCAAAAACTCACAGTTTTCGCGTTGTATGGCTGTTTTCATGAGCTATTGCCCACAGTTTTATGGTTCTAGGGCGATTTCCAGCAACCATAAGACCCGAGACATGTTAGAGACGGATGACCAAAAAATCATCTTTTTCGTGTTTTATGGTCATTTTCATGAGTTATTGCCCATAGGTTTTGGGTTCCAGGCGGATTTCCATGCCTCGTAAGAACCCTTACATGTTTGGCAGATATGACCAGAAACTCGTCGTTTTGGCGTTTTATGACCGTTTTCATTCGTTATTCCCACAGTTTTGGGATTCTAGGGCGATTTACAATGACCTTACGACCGGATACATGCTTGAGAGTTATGACCAAAAACTCGTTGTTTTCATGTTTATGGCCATTTTCATGAGTTATTGCCCACCGTTTTTGGGTTCTAGTTGGATTTGCAAGGCGTGTAAGACCCGTTACATGTTTGAGATATTTGACTAAAAAATTGTAGTTTTCCCGTTTTATGGCCGTTTTCATGAGCTATTTCCTACGGTTTTGGCGTTCCAGGCTGATTTACATCGACATTGAGACCCAATAAATGTTTGAGAGATATGACTCGTCGTTTCCGTGTTTATGGCCATTTTTATGAGTGATTGCACATAGTTTTTGGTTTCTAGTTGGATTTGCAAGGCCTGTAAGACCCGTTACATGTTTGAGGTATATGACTAAATAATCGTACTTTTCATGATTTATGGCCGTTTTAATGAGCAATTGCCCACAGTTTAGGGGTTCTAGGGCGATTTACAATGACCTTAAGACCTGATACGTGTTGCAAGGATATGACCCAAAACTCGCAGTTTTCCCATTTTATGGCTGTTTTCATGAGCTATTGCCCACAGTATATGGTTCTAGGGCGATTACAGCAACCTTAAGACCCGATACATATTAAGGACTTATGACCAAAAATCGTCTTTTTCCCATTTTATTGTCATTTTCATGAGTTATTACCCACAGTTTTTGGGTTCCAGGCGATTTTGCATGCCTCGTAAGAACCCTGCCATGCTTGAGAGATATGACTAGAAACTCACCATTTTCGTATTTGATGGTCGTTTTCATGAGCTATTGCCCATAGTTTTAGGCTTCAAGGGCGATTTACATCGACCTTGAGACCTGATACATGTTTGAGATATATGACCAAAAACTCGTCGTTTTCGTGTTTATGACCATTTTTATGAGTGATTTCCCACAGTTTTTGGGTTCTAGTTGGATTTGCAAGGCCTGTAAGACCCATTACATGTTTAAGATATATGACTAAATAATCGTAGTTTTCGAGTTTTATGGCCATTGTAATGAGCTATTGCCCACTATTTAGGTGTTCTAGGGCGATTTACAACGACCTTAAGACCTGATACATGTTGGAAAGATATGACCCAAAACTCGCAGTTTTCGTGTTTTATGGCCGTTTTAATGAGCTATTGCCCATAGTTTTATGGTTCTAGGGCGATTTACAGCAACCTTAAGACCCGATACATGTTAGAGACTTATGACCAAAAAATCATCTTTATCGTGTTTTACGGTCATTTTCATGAGTTATTGCCCACAGTTTGGGTTCCAGGCTGATTTGCATGCCTCGTAAGAAACCTAACATGTTTGAGAGATATAACCAGAAACTCACCGTTTTCATTTTTTATGACGTTTTCATGAGCTATTGCCCACAGTTTTTGGGTTCCTGGGCGATTTACATCGACCTTGACACCCGATACCTGTTTGAGACATATGACCAAAAGCTCATGGTTTTCGTGTTTATGGCCATTTTAGCAGATATTTTCCACAGATTTTGGGTTCCATTTGGATTTGCAAGGGCTATAAGACCCGTTACAAGTTTGAGATATATGACTAAAAATCATAGTTTTTTCGTGTTTTATGGTCGTTTTAATGAGCCATTGCCCACTATTTAGGGGTTCTAGGGCGATTTACAACGACCTTAAGACCTGATACATGTAGGAAAGATATGACCCAAAAACTCACAGTTTTCGCGTTGTATGGCTGTTTTCATGAGCTATTGCCCACAGTTTTATGGTTCTAGGGCGATTTCCAGCAACCATAAGACCCGAGACATGTTAGAGACGGATGACCAAAAAATCATCTTTTTCGTGTTTTATGGTCATTTTCATGAGTTATTGCCCATAGGTTTTGGGTTCCAGGCGGATTTCCATGCCTCGTAAGAACCCTTACATGTTTGGCAGATATGACCAGAAACTCGTCGTTTTGGCGTTTTATGACCGTTTTCATTCGTTATTCCCACAGTTTTGGGATTCTAGGGCGATTTACAATGACCTTACGACCGGATACATGCTTGAGAGTTATGACCAAAAACTCGTTGTTTTCATGTTTATGGCCATTTTCATGAGTTATTGCCCACCGTTTTTGGGTTCTAGTTGGATTTGCAAGGCGTGTAAGACCCGTTACATGTTTGAGATATTTGACTAAAAAATTGTAGTTTTCCCGTTTTATGGCCGTTTTCATGAGCTATTTCCTACGGTTTTGGCGTTCCAGGCTGATTTACATCGACATTGAGACCCAATAAATGTTTGAGAGATATGACGTCGTTTCCGTGTTTATGGCCATTTTTATGAGTGATTGCACATAGTTTTTGGTTTCTAGTTGGATTTGCAAGGCCTGTAAGACCCGTTACATGTTTGAGGTATATGACTAAATAATCGTACTTTTCATGATTTATGGCCGTTTTAATGAGCAATTGCCCACAATTTAGGGGTTCTAGGGCGATTTACAATGACCTTAAGACCTGATACGTGTTGCAAGGATATGACCCAAAACTCGCAGTTTTCCCATTTTATGGCTGTTTTCATGAGCTATTGCCCACAGTATATGGTTCTAGGGCGATTACAGCAACCTTAAGACCCGATACATATTAAGGACTTATGACCAAAAATCGTCTTTTTCCCATTTTATTGTCATTTTCATGAGTTATTACCCACAGTTTTTGGGTTCCAGGCGATTTTTCATGCCTCGTAAGAACCCTGCCATGCTTGAGAGATATGACTAGAAACTCACCATTTTCGTATTTGATGGTCGTTTTCATGAGCTATTGCCCATAGTTTTAGGCTTCAAGGGCGATTTACATCGACCTTGAGACCTGATACATGTTGGAGATATATGACCAAAAACTCGTCGTTTTCGTGTTTATGACCATTTTTATGAGTGATTTCCCACAGTTTTTGGGTTCTAGTTGGATTTGCAAGGCCTGTAAGACCCATTACATGTTTAAGATATATGACTAAATAATCGTAGTTTTCGAGTTTTATGGCCATTGTAATGAGCTATTGCCCACTATTTAGGTGTTCTAGGGCGATTTACAACGACCTTAAGACCTGATACATGTTGGAAAGATATGACCCAAAACTCGCAGTTTTCGTGTTTTATGGCCGTTTTAATGAGCTATTGCCCATAGTTTTATGGTTCTAGGGCGATTTACAGCAACCTTAAGACCCGATACATGTTACAGACTTATGACCAAAAAATCATCTTTATCGTGTTTTACGGTCATTTTCATGAGTTATTGCCCACAGTTTGGGTTCCAGGCTGATTTGCATGCCTCGTAAGAAACCTAACATGTTTGAGAGATATAACCAGAAACTCACCGTTTTCATTTTTTATGACTTTTTCATGAGCTATTGCCCACAGTTTTTGGGTTCCTGGGCGATTTACATCGACCTTGACACCCGATACCTGTTTGAGACATATGACCAAAAGCTCATGGTTTTCGTGTTTATGGCCATTTTAGCAGATATTTTCCACAGATTTTGGGTTCCATTTGGATTTGCAAGGGCTATAAGACCCGTTACAAGTTTGAGATATATGACTAAAAATCATAGTTTTTTCGTGTTTTATGGTCGTTTTAATGAGCCATTGCCCACTATTTAGGGGTTCTAGGGCGATTTACAACGACCTTAAGACCTGATACATGTAGGAAAGATATGACCCAAAAACTCACAGTTTTCGCGTTGTATGGCTGTTTTCATGAGCTATTGCCCACAGTTTTATGGTTCTAGGGCGATTTCCAGCAACCATAAGACCCGAGACATGTTAGAGACGGATGACCAAAAAATCATCTTTTTCGTGTTTTATGGTCATTTTCATGAGTTATTGCCCATAGGTTTTGGGTTCCAGGCGGATTTCCATGCCTCGTAAGAACCCTTACATGTTTGGCAGATATGACCAGAAACTCGTCGTTTTGGCGTTTTATGACCGTTTTCATTCGTTATTCCCACAGTTTTGGGATTCTAGGGCGATTTACAATGACCTTACGACCGGATACATGCTTGAGAGTTATGACCAAAAACTCGTTGTTTTCATGTTTATGGCCATTTTCATGAGTTATTGCCCACCGTTTTTGGGTTCTAGTTGGATTTGCAAGGCGTGTAAGACCCGTTACATGTTTGAGATATTTGACTAAAAAATTGTAGTTTTCCCGTTTTATGGCCGTTTTCATGAGCTATTTCCTACGGTTTTGGCGTTCCAGGCTGATTTACATCGACATTGAGACCCAATAAATGTTTGAGAGATATGACGTCGTTTCCGTGTTTATGGCCATTTTTATGAGTGATTGCACATAGTTTTTGGTTTCTAGTTGGATTTGCAAGGCCTGTAAGACCCGTTACATGTTTGAGGTATATGACTAAATAATCGTACTTTTCATGATTTATGGCCGTTTTAATGAGCAATTGCCCACAATTTAGGGGTTCTAGGGCGATTTACAATGACCTTAAGACCTGATACGTGTTGCAAGGATATGACCCAAAACTCGCAGTTTTCCCATTTTATGGCTGTTTTCATGAGCTATTGCCCACAGTATATGGTTCTAGGGCGATTACAGCAACCTTAAGACCCGATACATATTAAGGACTTATGACCAAAAATCGTCTTTTTCCCATTTTATTGTCATTTTCATGAGTTATTACCCACAGTTTTTGGGTTCCAGGCGATTTTGCATGCCTCGTAAGAACCCTGCCATGCTTGAGAGATATGACTAGAAACTCACCATTTTCGTATTTGATGGTCGTTTTCATGAGCTATTGCCCATAGTTTTAGGCTTCAAGGGCGATTTACATCGACCTTGAGACCTGATACATGTTTGAGATATATGACCAAAAACTCGTCGTTTTCGTGTTTATGACCATTTTTATGAGTGATTTCCCACAGTTTTTGGGTTCTAGTTGGATTTGCAAGGCCTGTAAGACCCATTACATGTTTAAGATATATGACTAAATAATCGTAGTTTTCGAGTTTTATGGCCATTGTAATGAGCTATTGCCCACTATTTAGGTGTTCTAGGGCGATTTACAACGACCTTAAGACCTGATACATGTTGGAAAGATATGACCCAAAACTCGCAGTTTTCGTGTTTTATGGCCGTTTTAATGAGCTATTGCCCATAGTTTTATGGTTCTAGGGCGATTTACAGCAACCTTAAGACCCGATACATGTTACAGACTTATGACCAAAAATCATCTTTATCGTGTTTTACGGTCATTTTCATGAGTTATTGCCCACAGTTTGGGTTCCAGGCTGATTTGCATGCCTCGTAAGAAACCTAACATGTTTGAGAGATATAACCAGAAACTCACCGTTTTCATTTTTTATGACTGTTTTCATGAGCTATTGCCCACAGTTTTTGGGTTCCTGGGCGATTTACATCGACCTTGACACCCGATACCTGTTTGAGACATATGACCAAAAGCTCATGGTTTTCGTGTTTATGGCCATTTTAGCAGATATTTTCCACAGATTTTGGGTTCCATTTGGATTTGCAAGGGCTATAAGACCCGTTACAAGTTTGAGATATATGACTAAAAATCATAGTTTTTTCGTGTTTTATGGTCGTTTTAATGAGCCATTGCCCACTATTTAGGGGTTCTAGGGCGATTTACAACGACCTTAAGACCTGATACATGTAGGAAAGATATGACCCAAAAACTCACAGTTTTCGCGTTGTATGGCTGTTTTCATGAGCTATTGCCCACAGTTTTATGGTTCTAGGGCGATTTCCAGCAACCATAAGACCCGAGACATGTTAGAGACGGATGACCAAAAAATCATCTTTTTCGTGTTTTATGGTCATTTTCATGAGTTATTGCCCATAGGTTTTGGGTTCCAGGCGGATTTCCATGCCTCGTAAGAACCCTTACATGTTTGGCAGATATGACCAGAAACTCGTCGTTTTGGCGTTTTATGACCGTTTTCATTCGTTATTCCCACAGTTTTGGGATTCTAGGGCGATTTACAATGACCTTACGACCGGATACATGCTTGAGAGTTATGACCAAAAACTCGTTGTTTTCATGTTTATGGCCATTTTCATGAGTTATTGCCCACCGTTTTTGGGTTCTAGTTGGATTTGCAAGGCGTGTAAGACCCGTTACATGTTTGAGATATTTGACTAAAAATTGTAGTTTTCCCGTTTTATGGCCGTTTTCATGAGCTATTTCCTACGGTTTTGGCGTTCCAGGCTGATTTACATCGACATTGAGACCCAATAAATGTTTGAGAGATATGACGTCGTTTCCGTGTTTATGGCCATTTTTATGAGTGATTGCACATAGTTTTTGGTTTCTAGTTGGATTTGCAAGGCCTGTAAGACCCGTTACATGTTTGAGGTATATGACTAAATAATCGTACTTTTCATGATTTATGGCCGTTTTAATGAGCAATTGCCCACAATTTAGGGGTTCTAGGGCGATTTACAATGACCTTAAGACCTGATACGTGTTGCAAGGATATGACCCAAAACTCGCAGTTTTCCCATTTTATGGCTGTTTTCATGAGCTATTGCCCACAGTATATGGTTCTAGGGCGATTACAGCAACCTTAAGACCCGATACATATTAAGGACTTATGACCAAAAATCGTCTTTTTCCCATTTTATTGTCATTTTCATGAGTTATTACCCACAGTTTTTGGGTTCCAGGCGATTTTGCATGCCTCGTAAGAACCCTGCCATGCTTGAGAGATATGACTAGAAACTCACCATTTTCGTATTTGATGGTCGTTTTCATGAGCTATTGCCCATAGTTTTAGGCTTCAAGGGCGATTTACATCGACCTTGAGACCTGATACATGTTTGAGATATATGACCAAAAACTCGTCGTTTTCGTGTTTATGACCATTTTTATGAGTGATTTCCCACAGTTTTTGGGTTCTAGTTGGATTTGCAAGGCCTGTAAGACCCATTACATGTTTAAGATATATGACTAAATAATCGTAGTTTTCGTGTTTTATGGCCATTGTAATGAGCTATTGCCCACTATTTAGGTGTTCTAGGGCGATTTACAACGACCTTAAGACCTGATACATGTTGGAAAGATATGACCCAAAACTCGCAGTTTTCGTGTTTTATGGCCGTTTTAATGAGCTATTGCCCATAGTTTTATGGTTCTAGGGCGATTTACAGCAACCTTAAGACCCGATACATGTTAGAGACTTATGACCAAAAAATCATCTTTTTCGTGTTTTACGGTCATTTTCATGAGTTATTGCCCACAGTTTGGGTTCCAGGCGGATTTGCATGCCTCGTAAGAACCCTAACATGTTTGAGAGATATAACCAGAAACTCACCGTTTTCATTTTTTATGACTGTTTTCATGAGCTATTGCCCACAGTTTTTGGGTTCCAGGGCGATTTACATCGACCTTGACACCCGATACCTGTTTGAGACATATGACCAAAAGCTCATCGTTTTCGTGTTTATGGCCATTTTAGGAGATATTTTCCACAGTTTTTGGGTTCCATTTGGATTTGCAAGGGCTATAAGACCCGTTACAAGTTTGAGATATATGACTAAAAATCATAGTTTTTTCGTGTTTTATGGTCGTTTTAATGAGCCATTGCCCACTATTTAGGGGTTCTAGGGCGATTTACAACGACCTTAAGACCTGATACATGTAGGAAAGATATGACCCAAAAACTCACAGTTTTCGCGTTGTATGGCTGTTTTCATGAGCTATTGCCCACAGTTTTATGGTTCTAGGGCGATTTCCAGCAACCATAAGACCCGATACATGTTAGAGACTGATGACCAAAAAATCATCTTTTTCGTGTTTTATGGTCATTTTCATGAGTTATTGCCCATAGGTTTTGGGTTCCAGGCGGATTTCCATGCCTCGTAAGAACCCTTACATGTTTGGCAGATATGACCAGAAACTCGTCGTTTTGGCGTTTTATGACCGTTTTCATTCGTTATGCCCACAGTTTTGGGATTCTAGGGCGATTTACAATGACCTTACGACCGGATACATGCTTGAGAGTTATGACCAAAAACTCGTCGTTTTCATGTTTATGGCCATTTTCATGAGTTATTGCCCACCGTTTTTGGGTTCTAGTTGGATTTGCAAGGCGTGTAAGACCCGTTACATGTTTGAGATATTTGACTAAAAAATTGTAGTTTTCCCGTTTTATGGCCGTTTTCATGAGCTATTTCCTACTGTTTTGGCGTTCCAGGCTGATTTACATCGACATTGAGACCCAATAAATGTTTGAGAGATATGACCAAAAACTCGTCGTTTCCGTGTTTATGGCCATTTTTATGAGTGATTGCACATAGTTTTTGGGTTCTAGTTGGATTTGCAAGGCCTGTAAGACCCGTTACATGTTTGAGGTATATGACTAAATAATCGTACTTTTCATGATTTATGGCCGTTTTAATGAGCAATTGCCCACAGTTTAGGGGTTCTAGGGCGATTTACAATGACCTTAAGACCTGATACGTGTTGCAAGGATATGACCCAAAACTCGCAGTTTTCCCATTTTATGGCTGTTTTCATGAGCTATTGCCCACAGTATATGGTTCTAGGGCGATTTACAGCAACCTTAAGACCCGATACATATTAAGGACTTATGACCAAAAATCGTCTTTTTCCCATTTTATTGTCATTTTCATGAGTTATTACCCATAGTTTTTGGGTTCCAGGGGGATTTGCATGCCTCGTAAGAACCCTTCCATGCTTGAGAGATATGACTAGAAACTCACCGTTTTCGTCTTTTATGGTCGTTTTCATGAGCTATTGCCCATAGTTTTAGGCTTCAAGGGCGATTTACATCGACCTTGAGACCTGATACATGTTCGAGAGATATGACCAAAAACTCGTCGTTTTCGTGTTTATGACCATTTTTATGAGTGATTTCCCACAGTTTTTGGGTTCTAGTTGGATTTGCAAGGCCTGTAAGACCCATTACATGTTTAAGATATATGACTAAATAATCGTAGTTTTCATGTTTTATGGCCATTTTAATGAGCTATTGCCCACTATTTAGGTGTTCTAGGGCGATTTACAACGACCTTAAGACCTAATACATGTTGGAAAGATATGACCCAAAACCCGCAATTTTCGTGTTGTATGGCTGTTTTCATGAGCCATTACCCATAGTTTTATGGTTCTAGGTCAATTTACAACAACCTTAAGACCCGATACATGTTAGAGACTTACGACCAAAAAATCATCTATTTCGTGTTTTACAGTAATTTTCATGAGTTATTGCCCATAGGTTTTGGGTTCTAGGAAGATTTGCATGCCTCGTAAGAACCCTTGCATGTTTGGGAGATATGACCAGAAACTCGTCGTTTTGGCGTGTTATGACCATTTTCATGAGTTAGGCCCACAGTTTTGGGATTCTAGGGAGATTTACGATGACCTTATGACCCGATACATGCTTGAGAGTTATGTCAAAAAACTCGTCGTTTTCATGTTTATGGCTATTTTCATGAGTTATTGCGCACAGTTTTTGGGTTCCAGGCGGATTTGCATGCCTCGTAAGAACCCTTACATGTATTAGAGATATGACTAGAAACTCATCGTTTTCATGTTTTATGACCGTTTTCATGAGCTATTGCCCATAGTTTTTGGGTTCCAAGGAGATTTACATCAACCTTGACACCCGATACATGTTTGAGAGATATGACGAAAAGCTCGTCGTTTTCGAGTTTATGGCCATTTTAGGAGTTATTTTCCACAGTTTTTGGGTTCCATTTGGCTTTCAAAGGGCTATAAGACCCGTTACATGTATGAGAATATGACTAAAAAATCGTAGTTTTCGTGTTTTATGGCCGTTTTAATGAGCTATTGCCCACTAGTTTAGGGGTTCTAGGGCGATTTTACAACGACCTTAAGACATGATACATGTTGGAAAGATATGACCCAAAACTCGCAGTTTTCGTGTTTTATGGCCGTTTTAATGAGCTATTGCCCACAGTTTTATGGTTCTAGGGCGATTTACAGCAACCATAAGACCCGATACATGTTAGAGACTTATGACCAAAAAATCATCTTTTTCGTGTTTTACGGTCATTTTCATGAGTTATTGCCCACAGTTTGGGTTCCAGGCTGATTTGCATGCCTCGTAAGAAACCTAACATGTTTGAGAGATATAACCAGAAACTCACCGTTTTTTCATTTTTTATGACTGTTTTCATGAGCTATTGCCCACAGTTTTTGGGTTCCAGGGCGATTTACATCGACCTTGACACCCGATACCTGTTTGAGACATATGACCAAAAGCTCATCGTTTTCGTGTTTATGGCCATTTTAGGAGATATTTTCCACAGTTTTTGGGTTCCATTTGGATTTGCAAGGGCTATAAGACCCGTTACATGTTTGAGATATATGACTAAAAAATCATAGTTTTTCGTGTTTTATGGTCGTTTTAATGAGCATTGCCCACTATTTAGGGGTTCTAGGGCGATTTACAACGACCTTAAGACCTGATACATGTTGGAAAGATATGACCCAAAAACTCGCAGTTTTCGCGTTGTATGGCTGTTTTCATGAGCTATTGCCCACAGTTTTATGGTTCTAGGGCGATTTCCAGCAACCATAAGACCCGATACATGTTAGAGACTGATGACCAAAAAATCATCTTTTTCGTGTTTTACGGTCATTTTCATGAGTTATTGCCCATAGGTTTTGGGTTCCAGGCGGATTTGCATGCCTCGTAAGAACCCTTACATGTTTGGCAGATATGACCAGAAACTCGTCGTTTTGGCGTTTTATGACCTTTTTCATTCGTTATGCCCACAGTTTTGGGATTCTAGGGCGATTTACAACGACCTTACGACCGGATACATGCTTGAGAGTTATGACCAAAAACTCGTCGTTTTCATGTTTATGGCCATTTTCATGAGTTATTGCCCACCTTTTTTAGGTTCTAGTTGGATTTGCAATGCGTGTAAGACCCGTTACATGTTTGAGATATTTGACTAAAAAATTGTAGTTTTCCCGTTTTATGGCCGTTTTCATGAGCTATTTCCTACTATTTTGGCGTTCCAGGCTGATTTACATCGACATTGAGACCCAATAAATGTTTGAGAGATTTGACCAAAAACTCGTCGTTTCCGTGTTTATGGCCATTTTTATGAGCTATTGCGCATAGTTTTTGGGTTCTAGTTGGATTTGCAAGGCCTGTAATACCCGTTACATGTTTGAGGTATATGACTAAATAATCGTACTTTTCATGATTTATGGCCGTTTTAATGAGCAATTGCCCACAGTTTAGGGGTTCTAGTGCGATTTACAATGACCTTAAGACCTGATACGTGTTGCAAGGATATGACCCAAAACTCGCAGTTTTCCCATTTTATGGCTGTTTTCATGAGCTATTGCCCACAATATATGGTTCTAGGGCGATTTACAACAACCTTAAGACCCGATACATATTAAGGACTTATGACCAAAAATCGTCTTTTTCCCATTTTATTGTCATTTTCATGAGTTATTACCCACAGTTTTTGGGTTCCAGGCGATTGTGCATGCCTCGTAAGAACCCTTCCATGCTTGAGAGATATGACTAGAAACTCACCGTTTTCGTCTTTTATGGTCGTTTTCATGAGCTATTGCCCATAGTTTTAGGCTTCCAGGGCGATTTACATCGACCTTGAGACCTGATACATGTTTGAGAGATATGACCAAAAACTCGTCGTTTTCGTGTTTATGACCATTTTTATGAGTGATTGCCCACAGTTTTTGGGTTCCAGTTGGATTTGCAAGGCCTGTAAGACCCATTACATGTTTAAGATATATGACTAAATAATCGTAGTTTTCGTGTTTTATGGCCATTTTAATGAGCTATTGCCCACTATTTAGGGGTTCTAGGGCGATTTACAACGACCTTAAGACCTGATACATGTTGGAAACATATGACCCAAAACTCGCAGTTTTCGTGTTGTATGGATGTTTTCATGAGCTATTGCCCACAGTTTTATGGTTCTAGGGCAATTTACAACAACCTTAAGAACCGATACATGTTTGAGACTTGTGACCAAAAAATCATCTTTTTCGTGTTTTACAGTCATTTTCATGAGTTATTGCCCATAGGTTTTGGGTTCTAGGCAGATTTGCATGCCTCGTAAGAACCCTTGCATGTTTGGGAGATATGACCAGAAACTCGTCGTTTTGGTGTGTTATGACCATTTTCATGAGTTAGGCCCATAGTTTTGGGATTCTAGGGCGATTTACGACGACCTTATGACCCGATACATGCTTGAGAGTTATGTACAAAAACTCGTCGTTTTCATGTTCATGGCCATTTTCATGAGTTATTGCCCACAGTTTTTGGGTTCCAGGCGGATTTGCATGCCTCGTAAGAACCCTTACATGTATTAGAGATATGACTAGAAACTCATCGTTTTCATGTTTTATGACCGTTTTCATGAGCTATTGCCCATAGTTTTTGGGTTCCAAGGCGATTTACATCAACCTTGACACCCGATACATGTTTGAGAGATATGACCAAAAGCTCGTCGTTTTCGAGTTTATGGCCATTTTAGGAGTTATTTTCCACAGTTTTTGGGTTCCATTTGGCTTTGGAAGGGCTATAAGACCCGTTACATGTATGAGATATATGACTAAAAAATCGTAGTTTTCGTGTTTTATGGCCATTTTAAGGAGCTATTGCCCTCTATTTAGGGGTTCTAGGGCGATTTACAACGACCTTAAGACATGATACATGTTGGAAAGATATGACCCAAAACTCGCAGTTTTCTTGTTTTATGGCCGTTTTAATGAGCTATTGCCCACAGTTTTATGGTTCTAGGGCGATTTACAGCAACCATAAGACCCGATACATGTTAGAGACTTATGACCAAAAAATCATCTTTTTCGTGTTTTACGGTCATTTTCATGAGTTATTGCCCACAGTTTGGGTTCCAGGCGGATTTGCATGCCTCGTAAGAACCCTAACATGTTTGAGAGATATAACCAGAAACTCACCGTTTTCATTTTTTATGACTGTTTTCATGAGCTATTGCCCATAGTTTTTGGGGTTCCAGGGCGATTTACATCGACCTTGACACCCGATACCTGTTTGAGACATATGACCAAAAGCTCATCGTTTTCGTGTTTATGGCCATTTTAGGAGATATTTTCCACAGTTTTTGGGTTCCATTTGTATTTGCAAGGGCTATAAGACCCGTTACATGTTTGAGATATATGACTAAAAATCATAGTTTTCGTGTTTTATGGTCGTTTTAATGAGCTATTGCCCACTATTTAGGGGTTCTAGGGCGATTTACAACGACCTTAAGACCTGATACATGTTGGAAAGATATGACCCAAAAACTCGCAGTTTTCGCGTTGTATGGCTGTTTTCATGAGCTATTGCCCACAGTTTAATGGTTTTCGGGCGATTTCCAGCAAACATAAGACCCGATACATGTTAGAGACTGATGACCAAAAAATCATATTTTTAGTGTTTTACGGTCATTTTCATGAGTTATTGCCCATAGGTTTTGGGTTCCAGGCGGATTTGCATGCCTCGTAAGAACCCTTACATGTTTGGCAGATATGACCAGAAACTCGTCGTTTTGGTGTTTTATGACCGTTTTCATTTGTTATGCCCACAGTTTTGGGATTCTAGTGCGATTTACAACGACCTTAAGACCCGATACATGCTTGAGAGTTATGACCAAAAACTCGTCGTTTTCATGTTTATGGCCATTTTCATGAGTTATTTCCCACCGTTTTTGGGTTCCAGTTGGATTTTCAAGGCCTGTAAGACCCGTTACATGTTTGAGATATTTGACTAAAAAATTGTAGTTTTCCCGTTTTCATGAGCTATTTCCTACTGTTTTGGCGTTCCAGGCTGATTTACATCGACATTGAGACCCAATAAATGTTTGAGATATATGACCAAAAACTCGTCGTTTCCGTGTTTATGGCCATTTTTATGAGTGATTGCGCATAGTTTTTGGGTTCTAGTTGGATTTGCAAGGCCTGTAAGACCTATTACATGTTTGAGGTATATGACTAAATAATCGTACTTTTCATGATTTATGGCCGTTTTAATGAGCAATTGCCCACAGTTAAGGGGTTTTAGGGCGATTTACAATGACCTTAAGACCTGATACATGTTGCAAGGATATGACCCAAAACTCGCAGTTTTCCCATTTTATGGCTGTTTTCATGAGCTATTGCCACAGTATATGGTTCTAGGGCGATTTACAGCAACCTTAAGACCCGATACATATTAAAGACTTATGACCAAAAATCGTCTTTTTCCCATTTTATGGTCATTTTCATGAGTTATTACCCATAGTTTTTGGGTTCCAGGCGGATTTGCATGCCTCGTAAGAACCCTTCCATGCTTGAGAGATATGACTAGAAACTCACCGTTTTCGTCTTTTATGGTCGTTTTCATGAGTATTGCCCATAGTTTTAGGCTTCCAGGGCGATTTACATCGACCTTGAGACCTGATACATGTTTGAGAGATATGACCAAAAACTCGTCGTTTTCGTGTTTATGACCATTTTTATGAGTGATTGCCCACAGTTTTTGGGTTCCGGTTGGATTTGCAAGGCCTGTAAGACCCATTACATGTTTAAGATATATGACTAAATAATCATAGTCTTCGTGTTTTATGACCATTTTAATGAGCTATTGTCCACTATTTCGGGTTCTAGGGCGATTTACAACGACCTTAAGACCTGATACATGTTGGAAAGATATGACCCAAAACTCGCAGTTTTCGTGTTGTATGGATGTTTTCATGAGCTATTGCCCACAGTTTTATGGTTCTAGGCAATTTACAACAACCTTAAGACCCGATACATGTTAGAGACTTATGACCAAAAAATCATCTTTTTCGTGTTTTTACAGTCATTTTCATGAGTTATTGCCCATAGGTTTTGGGTTCTAGGAAGATTTGCATGCCTCGTAAGAACCCTTGCATGTTTGGGAGATATGACCAGAAACTCGTCGTTTTGGCGTGTATGACCATTTTCATGAGTTAGGCCCATAGTTTTGGGATTCTAAGGCGATTTACGACGACCTTATGACCCGATACATGCTTGAGAGTTATGTCCAAAAACTCGTCGTTTTCATGTTCATGGCCATTTCATGAGTTATTGCCCACAGTTTTTGGGTTCCAGGCGGATTTGCATGCCTCGTAAGAACCCTTACATGTATTAGAGATATGACTAAAACTCATCGTTTTCATGTTTTATGACCGTTTTCATGAGCTATTGCCCATAGTTTTTGGGTTCCAAGGCGATTTACATCAACCTTGACACCGATACATGTTTGAGAGATATGACCAAAAGCTCGTCGTTTTCGAGTTTATGGCCATTTTAGGATTTATTTTCCACATTTTTTGGGTTCCATTTGGCTTTGGAAGGGCTATAAGACCCGTTACATGTTTGAGATATATGACTAAAAAATCGTAGTTTTCAAGTTTTATGGCTGTTTTAAGGAGCTATTGCCCATATTTAGGGGTTCTAGGGCGATTTACAACGACCTTAAGACCATGATACATGTTGAAAGATATGACCCAAAACTCGCAGTTTTCGTGTTTTTATGGCTGTTTTCATGAGCTATTGCCCACAGTTTATATGGTTTAGGGCGATTTACAGCAACCATAAGACCCGTACATGTTAGAGACTTATGACCCAAAATCATCCTTTTCGTGTTTTACGGTCATTTTCATGAGTTATTGCCCACAGTTTGGGTTCCAGCGGATTTGCATGCCTCGTAAGAACCCTAACATGTTTGAGAGATATAACCAGAAACTCACCGTTTTCATTTTATGACTGTTTTCATGAGCTATTGCCCATAGTTTTTGGGTTCCAGGGCGATTTACATCGACCTTGACCCCGATACCTGTTTGAGAGAGATATGACCAAATGCTCATCGTTTTCGTGTTTATGGCCATTTTAGGAGATATTTCCACAGTTTTTGGGTTCCATTTGGATTTGCAAGGGCTATAAGACCCGTTACATGTTTGAGATATATGACAAAAATCATAGTTTTCGTGTTTTATGGCGTTTTAATGAGCTATTGCCCACTATTTAGGGGTTCTAGGGCGATTTACAACGACCTTAAGACCTGATACATGTTGGAAAGATATGACCCAAAAACTCGCAGTTTTCGCGTTGTATGGCTGTTTTCATGAGCTATTGCCCACAGTTTAATGGTTTTCGGGCGATTTCCAGCAACCATAAGACCCGATACATGTTAGAGACTTATGACCAAAAAATCATCTTTTTCGTGTTTTACGGTCATTTTCATGAGTTATTGCCCATAGGTTTTGGGTTCCAGGCGGATTTGCATGCCTCGTAAGAACCCTTACATGTTTGGCAGATATGACCAGAAACTCGTCGTTTTGGCATTTTATGACCGTTTTCATTTGTTATGCCCACAGTTTTGGGATTCTAGTGCGATTTACAACGACCTTATGACCCGATACATGCTTGAGAGTTATGACCAAAAACTCGTCGTTTTCATGTTTATGGCCATTTTCATGAGTTATTGCCCACCGTTTTTGGGTTCCAGTTGGATTTTCAAGGCCTGTAAGACCCGTTACATGTTTGAGATATTTGACTAAAAAATTGTAGTTTTCCCGTTTTCATGAGCTATTTCCTACTGTTTTGGCGTTCCAGGCTGATTTACATCGACATTGAGACCCAATAAATGTTTGAGATATATGACCAAAAACTCGTCGTTTCCGTGTTTATGGCCATTTTTATGAGTGATTGCGCATAGTTTTTGGGTTCTAGTTGGATTTGCAAGGCCTGTAAGACCTTTACATGTTTGAGGTATATGACTAAATAATCGTACTTTTCATGATTTATGGCCGTTTTAATGAGCAATTGCCCACAGTTAAGGGGTTTTAGGGCGATTTACAATGACCTTAAGACCTGATACATGTTGCAAGGATATGACCCAAAACTCGCAGTTTTCCCATTTTATGGCTGTTTTCATGAGCTATTGCCCACAGTATATGGTTCTAGGGCGATTTACAGCAACCTTAAGACCCGATACATATTAAAGACTTATGACCAAAAATCGTCTTTTTCCCATTTTATGGTCATTTTCATGAGTTATTACCCATAGTTTTTGGGTTCCAGGCGGATTCGCATGCCTCGTACATGCTTGAGAGATATGACTAGAAACTCACCGTTTTCGTCTTTTATGGTCGTTTTCATGAGCTATTGCCCATAGTTTTAGGCTTCCAGGGCGATTTACATCGACCTTGAGACCTGATACATGTTTGAGAGATATGACCAAAAACTCGTCGTTTTCGTGTTTATGACCATTTCTATGAGTGATTGCCCACAGTTTTTGGGTTCCGGTTGGATTTGCAAGGCCTCTAAGACCCATTACATGTTTAAGATATATGACTAAATAATCGTAGTTTTTGTGTTTTATGGCCATTTTAATGAGCTATTGCCCACTATTTAGGGGTTCTAGGGCGATTTACAACGACCTTAAGACCTGATACATGTTGGAAAGATATGACCCAAAACTCGCAGTTTTCGTGTTGTATGGATGTTTTCATGAGCTATTGCCCACAGTTTAATGGTTTTCGGGCGATTTCCAGCAACCATAAGACCCGATACATGTTAGAGACTGATGACCAAAAAATCATCTTTTTCGTGTTTTACGGTCATTTTCATGAGTTATTGCCCATAGGTTTTGGGTTCCAGGCAGATTTGCATGCCTCGTAAGAACCCTTACATGTTTGGCAGATATGACCAGAAACTCGTCGTTTTGGCATTTTATGACCGTTTTCATTTGTTATGCCCACAGTTTTGGGATTCTAGTGCGATTTACAACGACCTTACGACCCGATACATGCTTGAGAGTTATGACCAAAAACTCGTCGTTTTCATGTTTATGGCCATTTTCATGAGTTATTGCCCACCGTTTTTGGGTTCCAGTTGGATTTTCAAGGCCTGTAAGACCCTTACATGTTTGAGATATTTGACTAAAAAATTGTAGTTTTCCCGTTTTCATGAGCTATTTCCTACTTTTGGGTTCCAGGCTGATTTACATCGACATTGAGACCCAATAAATGTTTGAGATATATGACCAAAAACTCGTCGTTTCCGTGTTTATGGCCATTTTTATGAGTGATTGCGCATAGTTTTTGGGTTCTAGTTGGATTTGCAAGGCCTGTAAGACCTGTTACATGTTTGAGGTATATGACTAAATAATCGTACTTTTCATGATTTATGGCCGTTTTAATGAGCAATTGCCCACAGTTAAGGGGTTTAGGGCGATTTACAATGACCTTAAGACCTGATACATGTTGCAAGGATATGACCCAAAACTCGCAGTTTTCCCATTTTATGGCTGTTTTCATGAGCTATTGCCCACAGTATATGGTTCTAGGGCGATTTACAGCAACCTTAAGACCCGATACATATTAAAGACTTATGACCAAAAATCGTCTTTTTCCCATTTTATGGTCATTTTCATGAGTTATTACCCATAGTTTTGGGTTCCAGGCGGATTTGCATGCCTCGTACATGCTTGAGAGATATGACTAGAAAATCACCGTTTTCGTCTTTTATGGTCGTTTTCATGAGCTATTGCCCATAGTTTTAGGCTTCCAGGGGGATTTACATCGACCTTTTGACCTGATACATGTTTGAGAGATATGACCAAAAACTCGTCGTTTTCGTGTTTATGACCATTTTTATGAGTGATTGCCCACAGTTTTTGGGTTCCGGTTGGATTTGCAAGGCCTGTAAGACCCATTACATTTTTAAGATATATGACTAAATAATCGTAGTTTTCGTGTTTTATGGCCATTTTAATGAGCTATTGCCCACTATTTAGGGGTTCTAGGGCGATTTACAACGACCTTAAGACCTGATACATGTTGGAAAGATATGACCCAAAACTCGCAGTTTTCGTGTTGTATGGATGTTTTCATGAGCTATTGCCCATAGTTTAATGGTTTTCGGGCGATTTCCAGCAACCTTAAGACCCGATACATGTTAGAGACGGATGACCAAAAAATCATCTTTTTCGTGTTTTACGGTCATTTTCATGAGTTATTGCCCATAGGTTTTGGGTTCCAGGCGGATTTGCATGCCTCGTAAGAACCCTTACATGTTTGGCAGATATGACCAGAAACTCGTCGTTTTGGCATTTTATGACCGTTTTCATCTGTTATGCCCACAGTTTTGGTATTCTAGTGCGATTTACAACGACCTGACGACCCGATACATGCTTGAGAGTTATGACCAAAAACTCGTCGTTTTCATGTTTATGGCCATTTTCATGAGTTATTGCCCACCGTTTTTGGGTTCCAGTTGGATTTTCAAGGCCTGTAAGACCCGTTACATGTTTGAGATATTTGACTAAAAAATTGTAGTTTTCCCGTTTTCATGAGCTATTTCCTACTGTTTTGGCGTTCCAGGCTGATTTACATCGACATTGAGACCTAATAAATGTTTGAGATATATGACCAAAAACTCGTCGTTTATGTGTTTATGGCCATTTTTATGAGTGATTGCGCATAGTTTTTGGGTTCTAGTTGGATTTCAAGGCCTGTAAGACCTATTACATGTTTGAGGTATATGACTAAATAATCGTACTTTTCATGATTTATGGCCGTTTTAATGAGCAATTGCCCACAGTTAAGGGGTTTTAGGGCGATTTACAATGACCTTAAGACCTGATACATGATGCAAGGATATGACCCAAAACTCGCAGTTTTCCCATTTTATGGCTGTTTTCATGAGCTATTGCCCACAGTATATGGTTCTAGGGCGATTTACAGCAACCTTAAGACCCGATACATATTAAAGACTTATGACCAAAAATCGTCTTTTTCCCATTTTATGGTCATTTTCATGAGTTATTACCCATAGTTTTTGGGTTCCAGGCGGATTTGCATGCCTCGTAAGAACCCTTCCATGCTTGAGAGATATGACTAGAAACTCACCGTTTTCGTCTTTTATGGTCGTTTTCATGAGCTATTGCCCATAGTTTTAGGCTTCCAGGGCGATTTACATCGACCTTGAGACCTGATACATGTTTGAGAGATATGACCAAAAACTCGTCGTTTTCGTGTTTATGACCATTTTTATGAGTGATTGCCCACAGTTTTTGGGTTCCGGTTGGATTTGCAAGGCCTGTAAGACCCATTACATGTTTAAGATATATGACTAAATAATCGTAGTTTTTGTGTTTTATGGCCATTTTAATGAGCTATTGCCCACTATTTAGGGGTTCTAGGGCGATTTACAACGACCTTAAGACCTGATACATGTTGGAAAGATATGACCCAAAACTCGCAGTTTTCGTGTTGTATGGATGTTTTCATGAGCTATTGCCCACAGTTTAATGGTTTTAGGGCGATTTCCAACAACCTTAAGACCCGATACATGTTAGAGACTGATGACCAAAAAATCATCTTTTTCGTGTTTTACAGTCATTTTCATGAGTTATTGCCCATAGGTTTTGGGTTCCAGGCAGATTTGCATGCCTCGTAAGAACCCTTGCATGTTTGGCAGATATGACCAGAAACTCGTCGTTTTGGCGTTTTATGACCGTTTTCATTTGTTATGCCCACAGTTTTGGGATTCTAGGGCGATTTACAACGACCTTATGACCCGATACATGCTTGAGAGTTATGACCAAAAACTCGTCGTTTTCATGTTTATGGCCATTTTCATGAGTTATTGCCCACCGTTTTTGGGTTCCAGGCGGATTTCAAGGCCTGTAAGACCCGTTACATGTTTGAGATATTTGACTAAAAAATTGTAGTTTTTCCCGTTTTCATGAGCTATTTCCTACTGTTTTGGGTTCCAGGCGATTTACATCAACCTTGACACCCATAAATGTTTGAGATATATGACCAAAAACTCGTCGTTTCCGTGTTTATGGCCATTTTTATGAGTGATTGCGCATAGTTTTTGGGTTCTAGTTGGATTTGCAAGGCCTGTAAGACCTGTTACATGTTTGAGGTATATGACTAAATAATCGTACTTTTCATGATTTATGGCCGTTTTAATGAGCAATTGCCCACAGTTAAGGGGTTTTAGGGCGATTTACAATGACCTTAAGACCTGATACATGATGCAAGGATATGACCCAAAACTCGCAGTTTTCCCATTTTATGGCTGTTTTCATGAGCTATTGCCCACAGTATATGGTTCTAGGGCGATTTACAGCAACCTTAAGACCCGATACATATTAAAGACTTATGACCAAAAATCGTCTTTTTCCCATTTTATGGTCATTTTCATGAGTTATTACCCATAGTTTTTGGGTTCCAGGCGGATTCGCATGCCTCGTACATGCTTGAGAGATATGACTAGAAACTCACCGTTTTCGTCTTTTATGGTCGTTTTCATGAGCTATTGCCCATAGTTTTAGGCTTCCAGGGCGATTTACATCGACCTTGAGACCTGATACATGTTTGAGAGATATGACCAAAAACTCGTCGTTTTCGTGTTTATGACCATTTTTATGAGTGATTGCCCACAGTTTTTGGGTTCCGGTTGGATTTGCAAGGCCTGTAAGACCCATTACATTTTTAAGATATATGACTAAATAATCGTAGTTTTCGTGTTTTATGGCCATTTTAATGAGCTATTGCCCACTATTTAGGGGTTCTAGGGCGATTTACAACGACCTTAAGACCTGATACATGTTGGAAAGATATGACCCAAAACTCGCAGTTTTCGTGTTGTATGGATGTTTTCATGAGCTATTGCCCACAGTTTTATGGTTCTAGGGCAATTTACAACAACCTTAAGACCCGATACATGTTAGAGACGGATGACGAAAAAATCATCTTTTTCGTGTTTTACGGTCATTTTCATGAGTTATTGCCCATAGGTTTTGGGTTCCAGGCGGATTTGCATGCCTCGTAAGAACCCTTACATGTTTGGCAGATATGACCAGAAACTCGTCGTTTTGGCATTTTATGACCGTTTTCATCTGTTATGCCCACAGTTTTGGGATTCTAGTGCGATTTACAACGACCTTACGACCCGATACATGCTTGAGAGTTATGACCAAAAACTCGTCGTTTTCATGTTTATGGCCATTTTCATGAGTTATTGCCCACCGTTTTTGGGTTCCAGGCGGATTTGCATGGCCTGTAAGACCCGTTACATGTTTGAGATATTTGACTAAAAAATTGTAGTTTTCCCGTTTTCATGAGCTATTTCCTACTGTTTTGGCGTTCCAGGCTGATTTACATCGACATTGAGACCCAATAAATGTTTGAGATATATGACCAAAAACTCGTCGTTTCCGTGTTTATGGCCATTTTTATGAGTGATTGCGCATAGTTTTTGGGTTCTAGTTGGATTTGCAAGGCCTGTAAGACCTATTACATGTTTGAGGTATATGACTAAATAATCGTACTTTTCATGATTTATGGCCGTTTTAATGAGCAATTGCCCACAGTTAAGGGGTTTTAGGGCGATTTACAATGACCTTAAGACCTGATACATGTTGCAAGGATATGACCCAAAACTCGCAGTTTTCCCATTTTATGGCTGTTTTCATGAGCTATTGCCCACAGTATATGGTTCTAGGGCGATTTACAGCAACCTTAAGACCCGATACATATTAAAGACTTATGACCAAAAATCGTCTTTTTCCCATTTTATGGTCATTTTCATGAGTTATTACCCATAGTTTTTGGGTTCCAGGCGGATTTGCATGCCTCGTAAGAACCCTTCCATGCTTGAGAGATATGACTAGAAACTCACCGTTTTCGTCTTTTATGGTCGTTTTCATGAGTATTGCCCATAGTTTTAGGCTTCCAGGGCGATTTACATCGACCTTGAGACCTGATACATGTTTGAGAGATATGACCAAAAACTCGTCGTTTTCGTGTTTATGACCATTTTTATGAGTGATTGCCCACAGTTTTTGGGTTCCGGTTGGATTTGCAAGGCCTGTAAGACCCATTACATGTTTAAGATATATGACTAAATAATCGTAGTTTTCGTGTTTTATGGCCATTTTAATGAGCTATTGCCCACTATTTAGGGGTTCTAGGGCGATTTACAACGACCTTAAGACCTGATACATGTTGGAAAGATATGACCCAAAACTCGCAGTTTTCGTGTTGTATGGATGTTTTCATGAGCTATTGCCCACAGTTTTATGGTTCTAGGGCAATTTACAACAACCTTAAGACCCGATACATGTTAGAGACTTATGACCAAAAAATCATCTTTTTCGTGTTTTACAGTCATTTTCATGAGTTATTGCCCATAGGTTTTGGGTTCTAGGCAGATTTGCATGCCTCGTAAGAACCCTTGCATGTTTGGGAGATATGACCAGAAACTCGTCGTTTTGGCGTGTTATGACCATTTTCATGAGTTAGGCCCACAGTTTTGGGATTCTAGGGCGATTTACGACGACCTTATGACCCGATACATGCTTGAGAGTTATGTCCAAAAACTCGTCGTTTTCATGTTCATGGCCATTTTCATGAGTTATTGCCCACAGTTTTTGGGTTCCAGGGGGATTTGCATGCCTCGTAAGAACCCTTACATGTATTAGAGATATGACTAGAAACTCATCGTTTTCATGTTTTATGACCGTTTTCATGAGCTATTGCCCATAGTTTTTGGGTTCCAAGGCGATTTACATCAACCTTGACACCCGATACATGTTTGAGAGATATGACCAAAAGCTCGTCGTTTTCGAGTTTATGGCCATTTTATGAGTTATTTTCACAGTTTTTGGGTTCCATTTGGCTTTGGAAGGGCTATAAGACCCGTTACATGTATGAGATATATGACTAAAAAATCGTAGTTTTCAAGTTTTATGGCCGTTTTAAGGAGCTATTGCCCACTATTTAGGGGTTCTAGGGCGATTTACAACGACCTTAAGACCTGATACATGTTGGAAAGATATGACCCAAAACTCGCAGTTTTCCATTTTATGGCCGTTTTCATGAGCTATTGCCCACAGTTTATGGTTCTAGGGCGATTTACAGCAACCTTAAGACCCGATACATGTTAGAGACTTATGACCAAAAAATCATCCTTTTCGTGTTTTACGGTCATTTTCATGAGTTATTGCCCACAGTTTGGGTTCCAGGCGGATTTGCATGCCTCGTAAGAACCCTAACATGTTTGAGAGATATAACCAGAAACTCACCGTTTTCATTTTATGACTGTTTTCATGAGCTATTGCCCATAGTTTTTGGGTTCCAGGGCGATTTACATCGACCTTGACACCCGATACATGTTTGAGAGATATGACCAAAAACTCATCGTTTTCGTGTTTATGGCCATTTTAGGAGTTATTTTCCACAGTTTTTGGGTTCCATTTGGATTTGCAAGGGCTATAAGACCCGTTACATGTTTGAGATATATGACTAAAAATCGTAGTTTTCGTGTTTTATGGTCGTTTTAATGAGCTATTGCCCACTATTTAGGGGTTCTAGGGCGATTTACAACGACCTTAAGACCTGATACATGTTGGAAAGATATGACCCAAAAACTCGCAGTTTTCGCGTTGTATGGCTGTTTTCATGAGCTATTGCCCACAGTTTAATGGTTTTAGGGCGATTTCCAGCAACCATAAGACCCGATACATGTTAGAGACTGATGACCAAAAAATCATCTTTTTCGTGTTTTACGGTCATTTTCATGAGTTATTGCCCATAGGTTTTGGGTTCCAGGCGGATTTGCATGCCTCGTAAGAACCCTTACATGTTTGGCAGATATGACCAGAAACTCGTCGTTTTGGCATTTTATGACCGTTTTCATTTGTTATGCCCACAGTTTTGGGATTCTAGTGCGATTTACAACGACCTTATGACCCGATACATGCTTGAGAGTTATGACCAAAAACTCGTCGTTTTCATGTTTATGGCCATTTTCATGAGTTATTGCCCACCGTTTTTGGGTTCCAGTTGGATTTTCAAGGCCTGTAAGACCCTTACATGTTTGAGATATTTGACTAAAAAATTGTAGTTTTCCCCTTTTTCATGAGCTATTTCCTACTGTTTTGGCGTTCCAGGCTGATTTACATCGACATTGAGACCCAATAAATGTTTGAGATATATGACCAAAAACTCGTCGTTTCCGTGTTTATGGCCATTTTTATGAGTGATTGCGCATAGTTTTTGGGTTCTAGTTGGATTTGCAAGGCCTGTAAGACCTATTACATGTTTGAGGTATATGACTAAATAATCGTACTTTTCATGATTTATGGCCGTTTTAATGAGCAATTGCCCACAGTTAAGGGGTTTTAGGGCGATTTACAATGACCTTAAGACCTGATACATGTTGCAAGGATATGACCCAAAACTCGCAGTTTTCCCATTTTATGGCTGTTTTCATGAGCTATTGCCCACAGTATATGGTTCTAGGGCGATTTACAGCAACCTTAAGACCCGATACATATTAAAGACTTATGACCAAAAATCGTCTTTTTCCCATTTTATGGTCATTTTCATGAGTTATTACCCATAGTTTTTGGGTTCCAGGCGGATTTGCATGCCTCGTAAGAACCCTTCCATGCTTGAGAGATATGACTAGAAACTCACCGTTTTCGTCTTTTATGGTCGTTTTCATGAGCTATTGCCCATAGTTTTAGGCTTCCAGGGCGATTTACATCGACCTTGAGACCTGATACATGTTTGAGATATATGACCAAAAACTCGTCATTTTCGTGTTTATGACCATTTTTATGAGTGATTGCCAACAGTTTTTGGGTTCCGGTTGGATTTGCAAGGCCTGTAAGACCCATTACATGTTTAAGATATATGACTAAATAATCGTAGTTTTCGTGTTTTATGGCCATTTTAATGAGCTATTGCCCACTATTTAGGGGTTCTAGGGCGATTTACAACGACCTTAAGACCTGATACATGTTGGAAAGATATGACCCAAAACTCGCATTTTTCGTGTTGTACGGATGTTTTCATGAGGTATTGCCCAAGGTTTTATGGTTCTAGGGAAATTTACAACAACTTTAAGACCCGATACATGTTAGAGACTTATGACCAAAAAATCATCTTTTTCGTGTTTTACAGTCATTTTCATGAGTTATTGCCCATAGGTTTTGGGTTCTAGGCAGATTTGCATGCCTCGTAAGAACCCTTGCATGTTTGGGAGATATGACCAGAAACTCGTCGTTTTGGCGTGTTATGACCATTTTCATGAGTTAGGCCCACAGTTTTGGGATTCAAGGGCGATTTATGACGACCTTATGACCCGATACATGCTTGAGAGTTATGTCCAAAAACTCGTCGTTTTCAGGTTCATGGCCATTTTCATGAGTTATTGCCCACAGTTTTTGGGTTCCAGGCGGATTTGCATGCCTCGTAAGAACCCTTACATGTATTAGAGATATGACTAGAAACTCATCGTTTTCATGTTTTATGACCGTTTTCATGAGCTATTGCCCATAGTTTATGGGTTCCAAGGCGATTTACATCAACCTTAACACCCGATATATGTTTCAGATATATGACCAAAAGCTCGTCGTTTTCGAGTTTATGGCCATTTTTATGAGTGATTGCGCATAGTTTTTGGGTTCTAGTTGGATTTGCAAGGCCTGTAAGACCTATTACATGCTTGAGGTATATGACTAAATAATCGTACTTTTCATGATTTATGGCCGTTTTAATGAGCAATTGCCCACAGTTAAGGGGTTTTAGGGCGATTTACAATGACCTTAAGACCTGATACATGTTGCAAGGATATGACCCAAAACTTTTATGGTTGTTTTCATGAGCTATTGCCCACAGTATATGGTTCTAGGGCGATTTACAGCAACCTTAAGACCCGATACATATTTAAGACTTATGACCAAAAATCGTCTTTTTCCCATGTTATGGTCATTTTCATGAGTTATTACCCATAGTTTTTGGGTTCCAGGCGGATTTGCATGCCTCGTAAGAACCCTTCCATGCTTGAGAGATATGACTAGAAACTCACCGTTTTCGTCTTTTATGGTCGTTTTCATGAGCTATTGCCCATAGTTTTAGGCTTCCAGGGCGATTTACATCGACCTTGAGACCTGATACATGTTTGAGAGATATGACCAAAAAATCTTCATTTTTGTGTTTATGACCATTTTTATGAGTGATTGCCCACAGTTTTTGGGTTCCGGTTGGATTTGCAAGGCCTGTAAGACCCATTACATGTTTAAGATATATGACTAAATAATCGTAGTTTTCGTGTTTTATGGCCATTTTAATGAGCTATTGCCCACTATTTAGGGGTTCTAGGGCGATTTACAACGACCTTAAGACCTGATACATGTTGGAAAGATATGACCCAAAACTCGCAGTTTTCGTGTTGTATGGATGTTTTCATGAGCTATTGCCCACAGTTTTATGGTTCTAGGGAAATTTACAACAACCTTAAGACCCGATACATGTTAGAGACTTATGACCAAAAAATCATCTTTTTCGTGTTTTACAGTCATTTTCATGAGTTATTGCCCATAGGTTTTGGGTTCTAGGCAGATTTGCATGCCTCGTAAGAACCCTTGCATGTTTGGGAGATATGACCAGAAACTCGTCGTTTTGGCGTGTTATGACCATTTTCATGAGTTAGGCCCACAGTTTTGGGATTCTAGGGCGATTTACGACGACCTTATGACCCGATACATGCTTGAGAGTTATGTCCAAAAACTCGTCGTTTTCATGTTCATGGCCATTTTCATGAGTTATTGCCCACAGTTTTTGGGTTCCAGGCGGATTTGCATGCCTCGTAAGAACCCTTACATGTATTAGAGATATGACTAGAAACTCATCGTTTTCATGTTTTATGACCGTTTTCATGAGCTATTGCCCATAGTTTTTGGGTTCCAAGGCGATTTACATCAACCTTAACACCCGATATATGTTTGAGATATATGACCAAAAGCTCGTCGTTTTCGAGTTTATGGCCATTTTTATGAGTGATTGCGCATAGTTTTTGGGTTCTAGTTGGATTTGCAAGGCCTGTAAGACCTATTACATGCTTGAGGTATATGACTAAATAATCGTACTTTTCATGATTTATGGCCGTTTTAATGAGCAATTGCCCACAGTTAAGGGGTTTTAGGGCGATTTACAATGACCTTAAGACCTGATACATGTTGCAAGGATATGACCCAAAACTCGCAGTTTTCCCATTTTATGGCTGTTTTCATGAGCTATTGCCCACAGTATATGGTTCTAGGGCGATTTACAGCAACCTTAAGACCCGATACATATTTAAGACTTATGACCAAAAATCGTCTTTTTCCCATTTTATGGTCATTTTCATGAGTTATTACCCATAGTTTTTGGGTTCCAGGCGGATTTGCATGCCTCGTAAGAACCCTTCCATGCTTGAGAGATATGACTAGAAACTCACCGTTTTCGTCTTTTATGGTCGTTTTCATGAGCTATTGCCCATAGTTTTAGGCTTCCAGGGCGATTTACATCGACCTTGAGACCTGATACATGTTTGAGAGATATGACCAAAAACTCGTCATTTTTGTGTTTATGACCATTTTTATGAGTGATTGCCCACAGTTTTTGGGTTCCGGTTGGATTTGCAAGGCCTGTAAGACCCATTACATGTTTAAGATATATGACTAAATAATCGTAGTTTTCGTGTTTTATGGCCATTTTAATGAGCTATTGCCCACTATTTAGGGGTTCTAGGGCGATTTACAACGACCTTAAGACCTGATACATGTTGGAAAGATATGACCCAAAACTCGCATTTTTCGTGTTGTACGGATGTTTTCATGAGCTATTGCCCACAGTTTTATGGTTCTAGGGAAATTTACAACAACCTTAAGACCCGATACATGTTAGAGACTTATGACCAAAAAATCATCTTTTTCGTGTTTTACAGTCATTTTCATGAGTTATTGCCCATAGGTTTTGGGTTCTAGGCAGATTTGCATGCCTCGTAAGAACCCTTGCATGTTGGGAGATATGACCAGAAACTCGTCGTTTTGGCGTGTTATGACCATTTTCATGAGTTAGGCCCACAGTTTTGGGATTCTAGGGCGATTTACGACGACCTTATGACCCGATAAATGCTTGAGAGTTATGTCCAAAAACTCGTCGTTTTCATGTTCATGGACATTTTCATGAGTTATTGCCCACAGTTTTTGGGTTCCAGGCGGATTTGCATGCCTCGTAAGAACCCTTACATGTATTAGAGATATGACTAGAAACTCATCGTTTTCATGTTTTATGACCGTTTTCATGAGCTATTGCCCATAGTTTTTGGGTTCCAAGGCGATTTACATCAACCTTAACACCCGATATATGTTTGAGATATATGACCAAAAGCTCGTCGTTTTCGAGTTTATGGCCATTTTTATGAGTGATTGCGCATAGTTTTTGGGTTCTAGTTGGATTTGCAAGGCCTGTAAGACCTATTACATGCTTGAGGTATATGACTAAATAATCGTACTTTTCATGATTTATGGCCGTTTTAATGAGCAATTGCCCACAGTTAAGGGGTTTTAGGGCGATTTACAATGACCTTAAGACCTGATACATGTTGCAAGGATATGACCCAAAACTCGCAGTTTTCCCATTTTATGGCTGTTTTCATGAGCTATTGCCCACAGTATATGGTTCTAGGGCGATTTACAGCAACCTTAAGACCCGATACATATTTAAGACTTATGACCAAAAATCGTCTTTTTCCCATTTTATGGTCATTTTCATGAGTTATTACCCATAGTTTTTGGGTTCCAGGCGGATTTGCATGCCTCGTAAGAACCCTTCCATGCTTGAGAGATATGACTAGAAACTCACCGTTTTCGTCTTTTATGGTCGTTTTCATGAGCTATTGCCCATAGTTTTAGGCTTCCAGGGCGATTTACATCGACCTTGAGACCTGATACATGTTTGAGAGATATGACCAAAAACTCGTCATTTTTGTGTTTATGACCATTTTTATGAGTGATTGCCCACAGTTTTTGGGTTCCGGTTGGATTTGCAAGGCCTGTAAGACCCATTACATGTTTAAGATATATGACTAAATAATCGTAGTTTTCGTGTTTTATGGCCATTTTAATGAGCTATTGCCCACTATTTAGGGGTTCTAGGGCGATTTACAACGACCTTAAGACCTGATACATGTTGGAAAGATATGACCCAAAACTCGCATTTTTCGTGTTGTACGGATGTTTTCATGAGCTATTGCCCACAGTTTTATGGTTCTAGGGAAATTTACAACAACCTTAAGACCCGATACATGTTAGAGACTTATGACCAAAAAATCATCTTTTTCGTGTTTTACAGTCATTTTCATGAGTTATTGCCCATAGGTTTTGGGTTCTAGGCAGATTTGCATGCCTCGTAAGAACCCTTGCATGTTTGGGAGATATGACCAGAAACTCGTCGTTTTGGCGTGTTATGACCATTTTCATGAGTTAGGCCCACAGTTTTGGGATTCTAGGGCGATTTACGACGACCTTATGACCCGATAAATGCTTGAGAGTTATGTCCAAAAACTCGTCGTTTTCATGTTCATGGACATTTTCATGAGTTATTGCCCACAGTTTTTGGGTTCCAGGCGGATTTGCATGCCTCGTAAGAACCCTTACATGTATTAGAGATATGACTAGAAACTCATCGTTTTCATGTTTTATGACCGTTTTCATGAGCTATTGCCCATAGTTTTTGGGTTCCAAGGCGATTTACATCAACCTTAACACCCGATATATGTTTGAGATATATGACCAAAAGCTCGTCGTTTTCGAGTTTATGGCCATTTTTATGAGTGATTGCGCATAGTTTTTGGGTTCTAGTTGGATTTGCAAGGCCTGTAAGACCTATTACATGCTTGAGGTATATGACTAAATAATCGTACTTTTCATGATTTATGGCCGTTTTAATGAGCAATTGCCCACAGTTAAGGGGTTTTAGGGCGATTTACAATGACCTTAAGACCTGATACATGTTGCAAGGATATGACCCAAAACTCGCAGTTTTCCCATTTTATGGCTGTTTTCATGAGCTATTGCCCACAGTATATGGTTCTAGGGCGATTTACAGCAACCTTAAGACCCGATACATATTTAAGACTTATGACCAAAAATCGTCTTTTTCCCATTTTATGGTCATTTTCATGAGTTATTACCCATAGTTTTTGGGTTCCAGGCGGATTTGCATGCCTCGTAAGAACCCTTCCATGCTTGAGAGATATGACTAGAAACTCACCGTTTTCGTCTTTTATGGTCGTTTTCATGAGCTATTGCCCATAGTTTTAGGCTTCCAGGGCGATTTACATCGACCTTGAGACCTGATACATGTTTGAGAGATATGACCAAAAACTCGTCATTTTTGTGTTTATGACCATTTTTATGAGTGATTGCCCACAGTTTTTGGGTTCCGGTTGGATTTGCAAGGCCTGTAAGACCCATTACATGTTTAAGATATATGACTAAATAATCGTAGTTTTCGTGTTTTATGGCCATTTTAATGAGCTATTGCCCACTATTTAGGGGTTCTAGGGCGATTTACAACGACCTTAAGACCTGATACATGTTGGAAAGATATGACCCAAAACTCGCATTTTTCGTGTTGTACGGATGTTTTCATGAGCTATTGCCCACAGTTTTATGGTTCTAGGGAAATTTACAACAACTTTAAGACCTGATACATGTTAGAGACTTATGACCAAAAAATCATCTTTTTCGTGTTTTACAGTCATTTTCATGAGTTATTGCCCATAGGTTTTGGGTTCTAGGCAGATTTGCATGCCTCGTAAGAACCCTTGCATGTTTGGGAGATATGACCAGAAACTCGTCGTTTTGGCGTGTTATGACCATTTTCATGAGTTAGGCCCACAGTTTTGGGATTCTAGGGCGATTTATGACGACCTTATGACCCGATACATGCTTGAGAGTTATGTCCAAAAACTCGTCGTTTTCATGTTCATGGACATTTTCATGAGTTATTGCCCACAGTTTTTGGGTTCCAGGCGGATTTGCATGCCTCGTAAGAACCCTTACATGTATTAGAGATATGACTAGAAACTCATCGTTTTCATGTTTTATGACCGTTTTCATGAGCTATTGCCCATAGTTTTTGGGTTCCAAGGCGATTTACATCAACCTTAACACCCGATATATGTTTGAGATATATGACCAAAAGCTCGTCGTTTTCGAGTTTATGGCCATTTTTATGAGTGATTGCGCATAGTTTTTGGGTTCTAGTTGGATTTGCAAGGCCTGTAAGACCTATTACATGCTTGAGGTATATGACTAAATAATCGTACTTTTCATGATTTATGGCCGTTTTAATGAGCAATTGCCCACAGTTAAGGGGTTTTAGGGCGATTTACAATGACCTTAAGACCTGATACATGTTGCAAGGATATGACCCAAAACTCGCAGTTTTCCCATTTTATGGCTGTTTTCATGAGCTATTGCCCACAGTATATGGTTCTAGGGCGATTTACAGCAACCTTAAGACCCGATACATATTTAAGACTTATGACCAAAAATCGTCTTTTTCCCATTTTATGGTCATTTTCATGAGTTATTACCCATAGTTTTTGGGTTCCAGGCGGATTTGCATGCCTCGTAAGAACCCTTCCATGCTTGAGAGATATGACTAGAAACTCACCGTTTTCGTCTTTTATGGTCGTTTTCATGAGCTATTGCCCATAGTTTTAGGCTTCCAGGGCGATTTACATCGACCTTGAGACCTGATACATGTTTGAGAGATATGACCAAAAACTCGTCATTTTTGTGTTTATGACCATTTTTATGAGTGATTGCCCACAGTTTTTGGGTTCCGGTTGGATTTGCAAGGCCTGTAAGACCCATTACATGTTTAAGATATATGACTAAATAATCGTAGTTTTCGTGTTTTATGGCCATTTTAATGAGCTATTGCCCACTATTTAGGGGTTCTAGGGCGATTTACAACGACCTTAAGACCTGATACATGTTGGAAAGATATGACCCAAAACTCGCATTTTTCGTGTTGTACGGATGTTTTCATGAGCTATTGCCCACAGTTTTATGGTTCTAGGGAAATTTACAACAACTTAAGACCTGATACATGTTAGAGACTTATGACCAAAAAATCATCTTTTTCGTGTTTTACAGTCATTTTCATGAGTTATTGCCCATAGGTTTTGGGTTCTAGGCAGATTTGCATGCCTCGTAAGAACCCTTGCATGTTTGGGAGATATGACCAGAAACTCGTCGTTTTGGCGTGTTATGACCATTTTCATGAGTTAGGCCCACAGTTTTGGGATTCTAGGGCGATTTATGACGACCTTATGACCCGATACATGCTTGAGAGTTATGTCCAAAAACTCGTCGTTTTCATGTTCATGGCCATTTTCATGAGTTATTGCCCACAGTTTTTGGGTTCCAGGCGGATTTGCTTGCCTCGTAAGAACCCTTACATGTATTAGAGATATGACTAGAAACTCATCGTTTTCATGTTTTATGACCGTTTTCATGAGCTATTGCCCATAGTTTTTGGGTTCCAAGGCGATTTACATCAACCTTAACACCCGATATATGTTTGAGATATATGACCAAAAGCTCGTCGTTTTCGAGTTTATGGCCATTTTTATGAGTGATTGCGCATAGTTTTTGGGTTCTAGTTGGATTTGCAAGGCCTGTAAGACCTATTACATGCTTGAGGTATATGACTAAATAATCGTACTTTTCATGATTTATGGCCGTTTTAATGAGCAATTGCCCACAGTTAAGGGGTTTTAGGGCGATTTACAATGACCTTAAGACCTGATACATGTTGCAAGGATATGACCCAAAACTCGCAGTTTTCCCATTTTATGGCTGTTTTCATGAGCTATTGCCCACAGTATATGGTTCTAGGGCGATTTACAGCAACCTTAAGACCCGATACATATTTAAGACTTATGACCAAAAATCGTCTTTTTCCCATTTTATGGTCATTTTCATGAGTTATTACCCATAGTTTTTGGGTTCCAGGCGGATTTGCATGCCTCGTAAGAACCCTTCCATGCTTGAGAGATATGACTAGAAACTCACCGTTTTCGTCTTTTATGGTCGTTTTCATGAGCTATTGCCCATAGTTTTAGGCTTCCAGGGCGATTTACATCGACCTTGAGACCTGATACATGTTTGAGAGATATGACCAAAAACTCGTCATTTTTGTGTTTATGACCATTTTTATGAGTGATTGCCCACAGTTTTTGGGTTCCGGTTGGATTTGCAAGGCCTGTAAGACCCATTACATGTTTAAGATATATGACTAAATAATCGTAGTTTTCGTGTTTTATGGCCATTTTAATGAGCTATTGCCCACTATTTAGGGGTTCTAGGGCGATTTACAACGACCTTAAGACCTGATACATGTTGGAAAGATATGACCCAAAACTCGCATTTTTCGTGTTGTACGGATGTTTTCATGAGCTATTGCCCACAGTTTTATGGTTCTAGGGAAATTTACAACAACTTTAAGACCTGATACATGTTAGAGACTTATGACCAAAAAATCATCTTTTTCGTGTTTTACAGTCATTTTCATGAGTTATTGCCCATAGGTTTTGGGTTCTAGGCAGATTTGCATGCCTCGTAAGAACCCTTGCATGTTTGGGAGATATGACCAGAAACTCGTCGTTTTGGCGTGTTATGACCATTTTCATGAGTTAGGCCCACAGTTTTGGGATTCTAGGGCGATTTATGACGACCTTATGACCCGATACATGCTTGAGAGTTATGTCCAAAAACTCGTCGTTTTCATGTTCATGGCCATTTTCATGAGTTATTGCCCACAGTTTTTGGGTTCCAGGCGGATTTGCTTGCCTCGTAAGAACCCTTACATGTATTAGAGATATGACTAGAAACTCATCGTTTTCATGTTTTATGACCGTTTTCATGAGCTATTGCCCATAGTTTTTGGGTTCCAAGGCGATTTACATCAACCTTAACACCCGATATATGTTTGAGATATATGACCAAAAGCTCGTCGTTTTCGAGTTTATGGCCATTTTTATGAGTGATTGCGCATAGTTTTTGGGTTCTAGTTGGATTTGCAAGGCCTGTAAGACCTATTACATGCTTGAGGTATATGACTAAATAATCGTACTTTTCATGATTTATGGCCGTTTTAATGAGCAATTGCCCACAGTTAAGGGGTTTTAGGGCGATTTACAATGACCTTAAGACCTGATACATGTTGCAAGGATATGACCCAAAACTCGCAGTTTTCCCATTTTATGGCTGTTTTCATGAGCTATTGCCCACAGTATATGGTTCTAGGGCGATTTACAGCAACCTTAAGACCCGATACATATTTAAGACTTATGACCAAAAATCGTCTTTTTCCCATTTTATGGTCATTTTCATGAGTTATTACCCATAGTTTTTGGGTTCCAGGCGGATTTGCATGCCTCGTAAGAACCCTTCCATGCTTGAGAGATATGACTAGAAACTCACCGTTTTCGTCTTTTATGGTCGTTTTCATGAGCTATTGCCCATAGTTTTAGGCTTCCAGGGCGATTTACATCGACCTTGAGACCTGATACATGTTTGAGAGATATGACCAAAAACTCGTCATTTTTGTGTTTATGACCATTTTTATGAGTGATTGCCCACAGTTTTTGGGTTCCGGTTGGATTTGCAAGGCCTGTAAGACCCATTACATGTTTAAGATATATGACTAAATAATCGTAGTTTTCGTGTTTTATGGCCATTTTAATGAGCTATTGCCCACTATTTAGGGGTTCTAGGGCGATTTACAACGACCTTAAGACCTGATACATGTTGGAAAGATATGACCCAAAACTCGCATTTTTCGTGTTGTACGGATGTTTTCATGAGCTATTGCCCACAGTTTTATGGTTCTAGGGAAATTTACAACAACTTTAAGACCTGATACATGTTAGAGACTTATGACCAAAAAATCATCTTTTTCGTGTTTTACAGTCATTTTCATGAGTTATTGCCCATAGGTTTTGGGTTCTAGGCAGATTTGCATGCCTCGTAAGAACCCTTGCATGTTTGGGAGATATGACCAGAAACTCGTCGTTTTGGCGTGTTATGACCATTTTCATGAGTTAGGCCCACAGTTTTGGGATTCTAGGGCGATTTATGACGACCTTATGACCCGATACATGCTTGATAGTTATGTCCAAAAACTCGTCGTTTTCATGTTCATGGCCATTTTCATGAGTTATTGCCCACAGTTTTTGGGTTCCAGGCGGATTTGCTTGCCTCGTAAGAACCCTTACATGTATTAGAGATATGACTAGAAACTCATCGTTTTCATGTTTTATGACCGTTTTCATGAGCTATTGCCCATAGTTTTTGGGTTCCAAGGCGATTTACATCAACCTTAACACCCGATATATGTTTGAGATATATGACCAAAAGCTCGTCGTTTTCGAGTTTATGGCCATTTTTATGAGTGATTGCGCATAGTTTTTGGGTTCTAGTTGGATTTGGAAGGCCTGTAAGACCTATTACATGCTTGAGGTATATGACTAAATAATCGTACTTTTCATGATTTATGGCCGTTTTAATGAGCAATTGCCCACAGTTAAGGGGTTTTAGGGCGATTTACAATGACCTTAAGACCTGATACATGTTGCAAGGATATGACCCAAAACTCGCAGTTTTCCCATTTTATGGCTGTTTTCATGAGCTATTGCCCACAGTATATGGTTCTAGGGCGATTTACAGCAACCTTAAGACCCGATACATATTTAAGACTTATGACCAAAAATCGTCTTTTTCCCATTTTATGGTCATTTTCATGAGTTATTACCCATAGTTTTTGGGTTCCAGGCGGATTTGCATGCCTCGTAAGAACCCTTCCATGCTTGAGAGATATGACTAGAAACTCACCGTTTTCGTCTTTTATGGTCGTTTTCATGAGCTATTGCCCATAGTTTTAGGCTTCCAGGGCGATTTACATCGACCTTGAGACCTGATACATGTTTGAGAGATATGACCAAAAACTCGTCATTTTTGTGTTTATGACCATTTTTATGAGTGATTGCCCACAGTTTTTGGGTTCCGGTTGGATTTGCAAGGCCTGTAAGACCCATTACATGTTTAAGATATATGACTAAATAATCGTAGTTTTCGTGTTTTATGGCCATTTTAATGAGCTATTGCCCACTATTTAGGGGTTCTAGGGCGATTTACAACGACCTTAAGACCTGATACATGTTGGAAAGATATGACCCAAAACTCGCATTTTTCGTGTTGTACGGATGTTTTCATGAGCTATTGCCCACAGTTTTATGGTTCTAGGGAAATTTACAACAACTTTAAGACCTGATACATGTTAGAGACTTATGACCAAAAAATCATCTTTTTCGTGTTTTACAGTCATTTTCATGAGTTATTGCCCATAGGTTTTGGGTTCTAGGCAGATTTGCATGCCTCGTAAGAACCCTTGCATGTTTGGGAGATATGACCAGAAACTCGTCGTTTTGGCGTGTTATGACCATTTTCATGAGTTAGGCCCACAGTTTTGGGATTCTAGGGCGATTTATGACGACCTTATGACCCGATACATGCTTGATAGTTATGTCCAAAAACTCGTCGTTTTCATGTTCATGGCCATTTTCATGAGTTATTGCCCACAGTTTTTGGGTTCCAGGCGGATTTGCTTGCCTCGTAAGAACCCTTACATGTATTAGAGATATGACTAGAAACTCATCGTTTTCATGTTTTATGACCGTTTTCATGAGCTATTGCCCATAGTTTTTGGGTTCCAAGGCGATTTACATCAACCTTAACACCCGATATATGTTTGAGATATATGACCAAAAGCTCGTCGTTTTCGAGTTTATGGCCATTTTTATGAGTGATTGCGCATAGTTTTTGGGTTCTAGTTGGATTTGGAAGGCCTGTAAGACCTATTACATGCTTGAGGTATATGACTAAATAATCGTACTTTTCATGATTTATGGCCGTTTTAATGAGCAATTGCCCACAGTTAAGGGGTTTTAGGGCGATTTACAATGACCTTAAGACCTGATACATGTTGCAAGGATATGACCCAAAACTCGCAGCTTTCCCATTTTATGGCTGTTTTCATGAGCTATTGCCCACAGTATATGGTTCTAGGGCGATTTACAGCAACCTTAAGACCCGATACATATTTAAGACTTATGACCAAAAATCGTCTTTTTCCCATTTTATGGTCATTTTCATGAGTTATTACCCATAGTTTTTGGGTTCCAGGCGGATTTGCATGCCTCGTAAGAACCCTTCCATGCTTGAGAGATATGACTAGAAACTCACCGTTTTCGTCTTTTATGGTCGTTTTCATGAGCTATTGCCCATAGTTTTAGGCTTCCAGGGCGATTTACATCGACCTTGAGACCTGATACATGTTTGAGAGATATGACCAAAAACTCGTCATTTTTGTGTTTATGACCATTTTTATGAGTGATTGCCCACAGTTTTTGGGTTCCGGTTGGATTTGCAAGGCCTGTAAGACCCATTACATGTTTAAGATATATGACTAAATAATCGTAGTTTTCGTGTTTTATGGCCATTTTAATGAGCTATTGCCCACTATTTAGGGGTTCTAGGGCGATTTACAACGACCTTAAGACCTGATACATGTTGGAAAGATATGACCCAAAACTCGCATTTTTCGTGTTGTACGGATGTTTTCATGAGCTATTGCCCACAGTTTTATGGTTCTAGGGAAATTTACAACAACTTTAAGACCTGATACATGTTAGAGACTTATGACCAAAAAATCATCTTTTTCGTGTTTTACAGTCATTTTCATGAGTTATTGCCCATAGGTTTTGGGTTCTAGGCAGATTTGCATGCCTCGTAAGAACCCTTGCATGTTTGGGAGATATGACCAGAAACTCGTCGTTTTGGCGTGTTATGACCATTTTCATGAGTTAGGCCCACAGTTTTGGGATTCTAGGGCGATTTATGACGACCTTATGACCCGATACATGCTTGATAGTTATGTCCAAAAACTCGTCGTTTTCATGTTCATGGCCATTTTCATGAGTTATTGCCCACAGTTTTTGGGTTCCAGGCGGATTTGCTTGCCTCGTAAGAACCCTTACATGTATTAGAGATATGACTAGAAACTCATCGTTTTCATGTTTTATGACCGTTTTCATGAGCTATTGCCCATAGTTTTTGGGTTCCAAGGCGATTTACATCAACCTTAACACCCGATATATGTTTGAGATATATGACCAAAAGCTCGTCGTTTTCGAGTTTATGGCCATTTTTATGAGTGATTGCGCATAGTTTTTGGGTTCTAGTTGGATTTGGAAGGCCTGTAAGACCTATTACATGCTTGAGGTATATGACTAAATAATCGTACTTTTCATGATTTATGGCCGTTTTAATGAGCAATTGCCCACAGTTAAGGGGTTTTAGGGCGATTTACAATGACCTTAAGACCTGATACATGTTGCAAGGATATGACCCAAAACTCGCAGCTTTCCCATTTTATGGCTGTTTTCATGAGCTATTGCCCACAGTATATGGTTCTAGGGCGATTTACAGCAACCTTAAGACCCGATACATATTTAAGACTTATGACCAAAAATCGTCTTTTTCCCATTTTATGGTCATTTTCATGAGTTATTACCCATAGTTTTTGGGTTCCAGGCGGATTTGCATGCCTCGTAAGAACCCTTCCATGCTTGAGAGATATGACTAGAAACTCACCGTTTTCGTCTTTTATGGTCGTTTTCATGAGCTATTGCCCATAGTTTTAGGCTTCCAGGGCGATTTACATCGACCTTGAGACCTGATACATGTTTGAGAGATATGACCAAAAACTCGTCATTTTTGTGTTTATGACCATTTTTATGAGTGATTGCCCACAGTTTTTGGGTTCCGGTTGGATTTGCAAGGCCTGTAAGACCCATTACATGTTTAAGATATATGACTAAATAATCGTAGTTTTCGTGTTTTATGGCCATTTTAATGAGCTATTGCCCACTATTTAGGGGTTCTAGGGCGATTTACAACGACCTTAAGACCTGATACATGTTGGAAAGATATGACCCAAAACTCGCATTTTTCGTGTTGTACGGATGTTTTCATGAGCTATTGCCCACAGTTTTATGGTTCTAGGGAAATTTACAACAACTTTAAGACCTGATACATGTTAGAGACTTATGACCAAAAAATCATCTTTTTCGTGTTTTACAGTCATTTTCATGAGTTATTGCCCATAGGTTTTGGGTTCTAGGCAGATTTGCATGCCTCGTAAGAACCCTTGCATGTTTGGGAGATATGACCAGAAACTCGTCGTTTTGGCGTGTTATGACCATTTTCATGAGTTAGGCCCACAGTTTTGGGATTCTAGGGCGATTTATGACGACCTTATGACCCGATACATGCTTGATAGTTATGTCCAAAAACTCGTCGTTTTCATGTTCATGGCCATTTTCATGAGTTATTGCCCACAGTTTTTGGGTTCCAGGCGGATTTGCTTGCCTCGTAAGAACCCTTACATGTATTAGAGATATGACTAGAAACTCATCGTTTTCATGTTTTATGACCGTTTTCATGAGCTATTGCCCATAGTTTTTGGGTTCCAAGGCGATTTACATCAACCTTAACACCCGATATATGTTTGAGATATATGACCAAAAGCTCGTCGTTTTCGAGTTTATGGCCATTTTTATGAGTGATTGCGCATAGTTTTTGGGTTCTAGTTGGATTTGGAAGGCCTGTAAGACCTATTACATGCTTGAGGTATATGACTAAATAATCGTACTTTTCATGATTTATGGCCGTTTTAATGAGCAATTGCCCACAGTTAAGGGGTTTTAGGGCGATTTACAATGACCTTAAGACCTGATACATGTTGCAAGGATATGACCCAAAACTCGCAGCTTTCCCATTTTATGGCTGTTTTCATGAGCTATTGCCCACAGTATATGGTTCTAGGGCGATTTACAGCAACCTTAAGACCCGATACATATTTAAGACTTATGACCAAAAATCGTCTTTTTCCCATTTTATGGTCATTTTCATGAGTTATTACCCATAGTTTTTGGGTTTCAGGCGGATTTGCATGCCTCGTAAGAACCCTTCCATGCTTGAGAGATATGACTAGAAACTCACCGTTTTCGTCTTTTATGGTCGTTTTCATGAGCTATTGCCCATAGTTTTAGGCTTCCAGGGCGATTTACATCGACCTTGAGACCTGATACATGTTTGAGAGATATGACCAAAAACTCGTCATTTTTGTGTTTATGACCATTTTTATGAGTGATTGCCCACAGTTTTTGGGTTCCGGTTGGATTTGCAAGGCCTGTAAGACCCATTACATGTTTAAGATATATGACTAAATAATCGTAGTTTTCGTGTTTTATGGCCATTTTAATGAGCTATTGCCCACTATTTAGGGGTTCTAGGGCGATTTACAACGACCTTAAGACCTGATACATGTTGGAAAGATATGACCCAAAACTCGCATTTTTCGTGTTGTACGGATGTTTTCATGAGCTATTGCCCACAGTTTTATGGTTCTAGGGAAATTTACAACAACTTTAAGACCTGATACATGTTAGAGACTTATGACCAAAAAATCATCTTTTTCGTGTTTTACAGTCATTTTCATGAGTTATTGCCCATAGGTTTTGGGTTCTAGGCAGATTTGCATGCCTCGTAAGAACCCTTGCATGTTTGGGAGATATGACCAGAAACTCGTCGTTTTGGCGTGTTATGACCATTTTCATGAGTTAGGCCCACAGTTTTGGGATTCTAGGGCGATTTATGACGACCTTATGACCCGATACATGCTTGATAGTTATGTCCAAAAACTCGTCGTTTTCATGTTCATGGCCATTTTCATGAGTTATTGCCCACAGTTTTTGGGTTCCAGGCGGATTTGCTTGCCTCGTAAGAACCCTTACATGTATTAGAGATATGACTAGAAACTCATCGTTTTCATGTTTTATGACCGTTTTCATGAGCTATTGCCCATAGTTTTTGGGTTCCAAGGCGATTTACATCAACCTTAACACCCGATATATGTTTGAGATATATGACCAAAAGCTCGTCGTTTTCGAGTTTATGGCCATTTTTATGAGTGATTGCGCATAGTTTTTGGGTTCTAGTTGGATTTGGAAGGCCTGTAAGACCTATTACATGCTTGAGGTATATGACTAAATAATCGTACTTTTCATGATTTATGGCCGTTTTAATGAGCAATTGCCCACAGTTAAGGGGTTTTAGGGCGATTTACAATGACCTTAAGACCTGATACATGTTGCAAGGATATGACCCAAAACTCGCAGCTTTCCCATTTTATGGCTGTTTTCATGAGCTATTGCCCACAGTATATGGTTCTAGGGCGATTTACAGCAACCTTAAGACCCGATACATATTTAAGACTTATGACCAAAAATCGTCTTTTTCCCATTTTATGGTCATTTTCATGAGTTATTACCCATAGTTTTTGGGTTTCAGGCGGATTTGCATGCCTCGTAAGAACCCTTCCATGCTTGAGAGATATGACTAGAAACTCACCGTTTTCGTCTTTTATGGTCGTTTTCATGAGCTATTGCCCATAGTTTTAGGCTTCCAGGGCGATTTACATCGACCTTGAGACCTGATACATGTTTGAGAGATATGACCAAAAACTCGTCATTTTTGTGTTTATGACCATTTTTATGAGTGATTGCCCACAGTTTTTGGGTTCCGGTTGGATTTGCAAGGCCTGTAATACCCATTACATGTTTAAGATATATGACTAAATAATCGTAGTTTTCGTGTTTTATGGCCATTTTAATGAGCTATTGCCCACTATTTAGGGGTTCTAGGGCGATTTACAACGACCTTAAGACCTGATACATGTTGGAAAGATATGACCCAAAACTCGCATTTTTCGTGTTGTACGGATGTTTTCATGAGCTATTGCCCACAGTTTTATGGTTCTAGGGAAATTTACAACAACTTTAAGACCTGATACATGTTAGAGACTTATGACCAAAAAATCATCTTTTTCGTGTTTTACAGTCATTTTCATGAGTTATTGCCCATAGGTTTTGGGTTCTAGGCAGATTTGCATGCCTCGTAAGAACCCTTGCATGTTTGGGAGATATGACCAGAAACTCGTCGTTTTGGCGTGTTATGACCATTTTCATGAGTTAGGCCCACAGTTTTGGGATTCTAGGGCGATTTATGACGACCTTATGACCCGATACATGCTTGATAGTTATGTCCAAAAACTCGTCGTTTTCATGTTCATGGCCATTTTCATGAGTTATTGCCCACAGTTTTTGGGTTCCAGGCGGATTTGCTTGCCTCGTAAGAACCCTTACATGTATTAGAGATATGACTAGAAACTCATCGTTTTCATGTTTTATGACCGTTTTCATGAGCTATTGCCCATAGTTTTTGGGTTCCAAGGCGATTTACATCAACCTTAACACCCGATATATGTTTGAGATATATGACCAAAAGCTCGTCGTTTTCGAGTTTATGGCCATTTTTATGAGTGATTGCGCATAGTTTTTGGGTTCTAGTTGGATTTGGAAGGCCTGTAAGACCTATTACATGCTTGAGGTATATGACTAAATAATCGTACTTTTCATGATTTATGGCCGTTTTAATGAGCAATTGCCCACAGTTAAGGGGTTTTAGGGCGATTTACAATGACCTTAAGACCTGATACATGTTGCAAGGATATGACCCAAAACTCGCAGCTTTCCCATTTTATGGCTGTTTTCATGAGCTATTGCCCACAGTATATGGTTCTAGGGCGATTTACAGCAACCTTAAGACCCGATACATATTTAAGACTTATGACCAAAAATCGTCTTTTTCCCATTTTATGGTCATTTTCATGAGTTATTACCCATAGTTTTTGGGTTTCAGGCGGATTTGCATGCCTCGTAAGAACCCTTCCATGCTTGAGAGATATGACTAGAAACTCACCGTTTTCGTCTTTTATGGTCGTTTTCATGAGCTATTGCCCATAGTTTTAGGCTTCCAGGGCGATTTACATCGACCTTGAGACCTGATACATGTTTGAGAGATATGACCAAAAACTCGTCATTTTTGTGTTTATGACCATTTTTATGAGTGATTGCCCACAGTTTTTGGGTTCCGGTTGGATTTGCAAGGCCTGTAATACCCATTACATGTTTAAGATATATGACTAAATAATCGTAGTTTTCGTGTTTTATGGCCATTTTAATGAGCTATTGCCCACTATTTAGGGGTTCTAGGGCGATTTACAACGACCTTAAGACCTGATACATGTTGGAAAGATATGACCCAAAACTCGCATTTTTCGTGTTGTACGGATGTTTTCATGAGCTATTGCCCACAGTTTTATGGTTCTAGGGAAATTTACAACAACTTTAAGACCTGATACATGTTAGAGACTTATGACCAAAAAATCATCTTTTTCGTGTTTTACAGTCATTTTCATGAGTTATTGCCCATAGGTTTTGGGTTCTAGGCAGATTTGCATGCCTCGTAAGAACCCTTGCATGTTTGGGAGATATGACCAGAAACTCGTCGTTTTGGCGTGTTATGACCATTTTCATGAGTTAGGCCCACAGTTTTGGGATTCTAGGGCGATTTATGACGACCTTATGACCCGATACATGCTTGATAGTTATGTCCAAAAACTCGTCGTTTTCATGTTCATGGCCATTTTCATGAGTTATTGCCCACAGTTTTTGGGTTCCAGGCGGATTTGCTTGCCTCGTAAGAACCCTTACATGTATTAGAGATATGACTAGAAACTCATCGTTTTCATGTTTTATGACCGTTTTCATGAGCTATTGCCCATAGTTTTTGGGTTCCAAGGCGATTTACATCAACCTTAACACCCGATATATGTTTGAGATATATGACCAAAAGCTCGTCGTTTTCGAGTTTATGGCCATTTTTATGAGTGATTGCGCATAGTTTTTGGGTTCTAGTTGGATTTGGAAGGCCTGTAAGACCTATTACATGCTTGAGGTATATGACTAAATAATCGTACTTTTCATGATTTATGGCCGTTTTAATGAGCAATTGCCCACAGTTAAGGGGTTTTAGGGCGATTTACAATGACCTTAAGACCTGATACATGTTGCAAGGATATGACCCAAAACTCGCAGCTTTCCCATTTTATGGATGTTTTCATGAGCTATTGCCCACAGTATATGGTTCTAGGGCGATTTACAGCAACCTTAAGACCCGATACATATTTAAGACTTATGACCAAAAATCGTCTTTTTCCCATTTTATGGTCATTTTCATGAGTTATTACCCATAGTTTTTGGGTTTCAGGCGGATTTGCATGCCTCGTAAGAACCCTTCCATGCTTGAGAGATATGACTAGAAACTCACCGTTTTCGTCTTTTATGGTCGTTTTCATGAGCTATTGCCCATAGTTTTAGGCTTCCAGGGCGATTTACATCGACCTTGAGACCTGATACATGTTTGAGAGATATGACCAAAAACTCGTCATTTTTGTGTTTATGACCATTTTTATGAGTGATTGCCCACAGTTTTTGGGTTCCGGTTGGATTTGCAAGGCCTGTAATACCCATTACATGTTTAAGATATATGACTAAATAATCGTAGTTTTCGTGTTTTATGGCCATTTTAATGAGCTATTGCCCACTATTTAGGGGTTCTAGGGCGATTTACAACGACCTTAAGACCTGATACATGTTGGAAAGATATGACCCAAAACTCGCATTTTTCGTGTTGTACGGATGTTTTCATGAGATATTGCCCACAGTTATATGGTTCTAGGGAAATTTACAACAACTTTAAGACCTGATACATGTTAGAGACTTATGACCAAAAAATCATCTTTTTCGTGTTTTACAGTCATTTTCATGAGTTATTGCCCATAGGTTTTGGGTTCTAGGCAGATTTGCATGCCTCGTAAGAACCCTTGCATGTTTGGGAGATATGACCAGAAACTCGTCGTTTTGGCGTGTTATGACCATTTTCATGAGTTAGGCCCACAGTTTTGGGATTCTAGGGCGATTTATGACGACCTTATGACCCGATACATGCTTGATAGTTATGTCCAAAAACTCGTCGTTTTCATGTTCATGGCCATTTTCATGAGTTATTGCCCACAGTTTTTGGGTTCCAGGCGGATTTGCTTGCCTCGTAAGAACCCTTACATGTATTAGAGATATGACTAGAAACTCATCGTTTTCATGTTTTATGACCGTTTTCATGAGCTATTGCCCATAGTTTTTGGGTTCCAAGGCGATTTACATCAACCTTAACACCCGATATATGTTTGAGATATATGACCAAAAGCTCGTCGTTTTCGAGTTTATGGCCATTTTTATGAGTGATTGCGCATAGTTTTTGGGTTCTAGTTGGATTTGGAAGGCCTGTAAGACCTATTACATGCTTGAGGTATATGACTAAATAATCGTACTTTTCATGATTTATGGCCGTTTTAATGAGCAATTGCCCACAGTTAAGGGGTTTTAGGGCGATTTACAATGACCTTAAGACCTGATACATGTTGCAAGATATGACCCAAAACTCGCAGCTTTCCCATTTTATGGATGTTTTCATGAGCTATTGCCCACAGTATATGGTTCTAGGGCGATTTACAGCAACCTTAAGACCCGATACATATTTAAGACTTATGACCAAAAATCGTCTTTTTCCCATTTTATGGTCATTTTCATGAGTTATTACCCATAGTTTTGGGTTTCAGGCGGATTTGCATGCCTCGTAAGAACCCTTCCATGCTTGAGAGATATGACTAGAAACTCACCGTTTTCGTCTTTTATGGTCGTTTTCATGAGCTATTGCCCATAGTTTTAGGCTTCCAGGGCGATTTACATCGACCTTGAGACCTGATACATGTTTGAGAGATATGAGCAAAAACTCGTCATTTTTGTGTTTATGACCATTTTTATGAGTGATTGCCCACAGTTTTTGGGTTCCGGTTGGATTTGCAAGGCCTGTAATACCCATTACATGTTTAAGATATATGACTAAATAATCGTAGTTTTCGTGTTTTATGGCCATTTTAATGAGCTATTGCCCACTATTTAGGGGTTCTAGGGCGATTTACAACGACCTTAAGACCTGATACATGTTGGAAAGATATGACCCAAAACTCGCATTTTTCGTGTTGTACGGATGTTTTCATGAGATATTGCCCACAGTTATATGGTTCTAGGGAAATTTACAACAACTTTAAGACCTGATACATGTTAGAGACTTATGACCAAAAAATCATCTTTTTCGTGTTTTACAGTCATTTTCATGAGTTATTGCCCATAGGTTTTGGGTTCTAGGCAGATTTGCATGCCTCGTAAGAACCCTTGCATGTTTGGGAGATATGACCAGAAACTCGTCGTTTTGGCGTGTTATGACCATTTTCATGAGTTAGGCCCACAGTTTTGGGATTCTAGGGCGATTTATGACGACCTTATGACCCGATACATGCTTGATAGTTATGTCCAAAAACTCGTCGTTTTCATGTTCATGGCCATTTTCATGAGTTATTGCCCACAGTTTTTGGGTTCCAGGCGGATTTGCTGCCTCGTAAGAACCCTTACATGTATTAGAGATATGACTAGAAACTCATCGTTTTCATGTTTTATGACCGTTTTCATGAGCTATTGCCATAGTTTTTGGGTTCCAAGGCGATTTACATCAACCTTAACACCCGATATATGTTTGAGATATATGACCAAAAGCTCGTCGTTTTCGAGTTTATGGCCATTTTTATGAGTGATTGCGCATAGTTTTTGGGTTCTAGTTGGATTTGAAGGCCTGTAAGACCTACATTACATGCTTGAGGTATATGACTAAATAATCGTACTTTTCATGATTTATGGCCGTTTTAATGAGCAATTGCCCACAGTTAAGGGGTTTTAGGGCGATTTACAATGACCTTAAGACCTGATACATGTTGCAAGGATATGACCCAAAACTCGCAGCTTTCCATTTTATGGATGTTTTCATGAGCTATTGCCCACAGTATATGGTTCTAGGGCGATTTACAGCAACCTTAAGACCCGATACATATTTAAGACTTATGACCAAAAATCGTCTTTTTCCCATTTTATGGTCATTTTCATGAGTTATTACCCATAGTTTTTGGGTTTCAGGCGGATTTGCATGCCTCGTAAGAACCCTTCCATGCTTGAGAGATATGACTAGAAACTCACCGTTTTCGTCTTTTATGGTCGTTTTCATGAGCTATTGCCCATAGTTTTAGGCTTCCAGGGCGATTTACATCGACCTTGAGACCTGATACATGTTTGAGAGATATGAGCAAAAACTCGTCATTTTTTGTGTTTATGACCATTTTTATGAGTGATTGCCCACAGTTTTTGGGTTCCGGTTGGATTTGCAAGGCCTGTAATACCCATTACATGTTTAAGATATATGACTAAATAATCGTAGTTTTCGTGTTTTATGGCCATTTTAATGAGCTATTGCCCACTATTTAGGGGTTCTAGGGCGATTTACAACGACCTTAAGACCTGATACATGTTGGAAAGATATGACCCAAAACTCGCATTTTTCGTGTTGTACGGATGTTTTCATGAGCTATTGCCCACAGTTTTATGGTTCTAGGGAAATTTACAACAACTTTAAGACCTGATACATGTTAGAGACTTATGACCAAAAAATCATCTTTTTCGTGTTTTACAGTCATTTTCATGAGTTATTGCCCATAGGTTTTGGGTTCTAGGCAGATTTGCATGCCTCGTAAGAACCCTTGCATGTTTGGGAGATATGACCAGAAACTCGTCGTTTTGGCGTGTTATGACCATTTTCATGAGTTAGGCCCACAGTTTTGAGATTCTAGGGCGATTTATGACGACCTTATGACCCGATACATGCTTGATAGTTATGTCCAAAAACTCGTCGTTTTCATGTTCATGGCCATTTTCATGAGTTATTGCCCACAGTTTTTGGGTTCCAGGCGGATTTGCATGCCTCGTAAGAACCCTTACATGTATTAGAGGTATGAATAGAAACTCATCGTTTTCATGTTTTATGACCGTTTTCATGAGCTATTGCCCATAGTTTTTGGGTTCCAAGGCGATTTACATCAACCTTAACACCCGATATATGTTTGAGAGATATGACCAAAAGCTCGTCGTTTTCGAGTTTATGGCCATTTTATGAGTGATTGCGCATAGTTTTTGGGTTCTAGTTGGATTTGAAGGCCTGTAAGACCTATTACATGCTTGAGGTATATGACTAAATAATCGTACTTTTCATGATTTATGGCCGTTTTAATGAGCAATTGCCCACAGTTAAGGGGTTTAGGGCGATTTACAATGACCTTAAGACCTGATACATGTTGCAAGGATATGACCCAAAACTCGCAGCTTTCCCATTTTATGGATGTTTTCATGAGCTATTGCCCACAGTATATGGTTCTAGGGCGATTTACAGCAACCTTAAGACCCGATACATATTTAAGACTTATGACCAAAAATCGTCTTTTTCCCATTTTATGGTCATTTTCATGAGTTATTACCATAGTTTTGGGGTTCCAGGCGGATTTGCATGCCTCGTAAGAACCCTTCATGCTTGAGAGATATGACTAGAAACTCACCGTTTTCGTCTTTATGGTCGTTTTCATGAGCTATTGCCCATAGTTTTAGGCTTCCAGGGCGATTTACATCGACCTTGAGACCTGATACATGTTTGAGAGATATGAGCAAAAACTCGTCATTTTTGTGTTTATGACCATTTTTATGAGTGATTGCCCACAGTTTTTGGGTTCCGGTTGGATTTGCAAGGCCTGTAATACCCATTACATGTTTAAGATATATGACTAAATAATCGTAGTTTTCATGTTTTATGGCCATTTTAATGAGCTATTGCCCACTATTTAGGGGTTCTAGGGCGATTTACAACGACCTTAAGACCTGATACATGTTGGAAAGATATGACCCAAAACTCGCATTTTTCGTGTTGTACGGATGTTTTCATGAGCTATTGCCCACAGTTATATGGTTCTAGGAAATTTACAACAACTTTAAGACCTGATACATGTTAGAGACTTATGACCAAAAAATCATCTTTTTTCGTGTTTTACAGTCATTTTCATGAGTTATTGCCCATAGGTTTTGGGTTCTAGGCAGATTTGCATGCCTCGTAAGAACCCTGCATGTTTGGGAGATATGACCAGAAACTCGTCGTTTTTGGCGTGTTATGACCATTTTCATGAGTTAGGCCCACAGTTTTGGGATTCTAGGGCGATTTATGACGACCTTATGACCCGATACATGCTTGATAGTTATGTCCAAAAACTCGTCGTTTTCATGTTCATGGCCATTTTCATGAGTTATTGCCCACAGTTTTTGGGTTCCAGGCGGATTTGCTTGCCTCGTAAGAACCCTTACATGTATTAGAGATATGACTAGAAACTCATCGTTTTCATGTTTTATGACCGTTTTCATGAGCTATTGCCCATAGTTTTTGGGTCCAAGGCGATTTACATCAACCTTAACACCCGATATATGTTTGAGATATATGACCAAAGCTCGTCGTTTCGAGTTTATGGCCATTTTTATGAGTGATTGCGCATAGTTTTTGGTTCTAGTTGGATTTGCAAGGCCTGTAAGACCTATTACATGCTTGAGGTATATGACTAAATATCGTACTTTTCATGATTTATGGCCGTTTTAATGAGCAATTGCCCACAGTTAAGGGTTTTAGGGCGATTTACAATGACCTTAAGACCTGATACATGTTGCAAGGATATGACCCAAAACTCGCAGTTTTCCCATTTTATGGATGTTTTCATGAGCTATTGCCCACAGTATATGGTTCTAGGGCGATTTACAGCAACCTTAAGACCCGATACATATTTAAGACTTATGACCAAAAATCGTCTTTTTCCCATTTTATGGTCATTTTCATGAGTTATTACCCATAGTTTTTGGGTTTCAGGCGGATTTGCATGCCTCGTAAGAACCCTTCCATGCTTGAGAGATATGACTAGAAACTCACCGTTTTCGTCTTTTATGGTCGTTTTCATGAGCTATTGCCCATAGTTTTAGGCTTCCAGGGCGATTTACATCGACTTGAGACCTGATACATGTTTGAGAGATATGAGCAAAAACTCGTCATTTTTGTGTTTATGACCATTTTTATGAGTGATTGCCCACAGTTTTTGGGTTCCGGTTGGATTTGCAAGGCCTGTAAGACCCATTACATGTTAAGATATATGACTAAATAATCGTAGTTTTCGTGTTTTATGGCCATTTTAATGAGCTATTGCCCACTATTTAGGGTTCTAGGGCGATTTACAACGACCTTAAGACCTGATACATGTTGGAAAGATATGACCCAAAACTCGCATTTTTCGTGTTGTACGGATGTTTTCATGAGATATTGCCCACAGTTTTATGGTTCTAGGGAAATTTACAACAACCTTAAGACCTGATACATGTTAGAGACTTATGACCAAAAATCATCTTTTTCGTGTTTTACAGTCATTTTCATGAGTTATTGCCCATAGGTTTTGGGTTCTAGGCAGATTTGCATGCCTCGTAAGACCCTTGCATGTTTGGGAGATATGACCAGAAACTCGTCGTTTTGGCGTGTTATGACCATTTTCATGAGTTGCCCACAGTTTTGGGATTCTAGGGCGATTTATGACGACCTTATGACCCGATACATGCTTGAGAGTTATGTCCAAAAACTCGTCGTTTTCATGTTCATGGCCATTTTCATGAGTTATTGCCCACAGTTTTTGGGTTCCAGGCGGATTTGCTTGCCTCGTAAGAACCCTTACATGTATTAGAGATATGACTAGAAATCATCGTTTTCATGTTTTATGACCGTTTTCATGAGCTATTGCCCATAGTTTTGGGTTCCAAGGCGATTTACATCACCTTAACACCCGATATATGTTTGAGATATATGACCAAAAGCTCGTCGTTTTCGAGTTTATGGCCATTTTTATGAGTGATTGCGCATAGTTTTTGGGTTCTAGTTGGATTTGCAAGGCCTGTAAGACCTATTACATGCTTGAGGTATATGACTAAATAATCGTACTTTTCATGATTTATGGCCGTTTTAATGAGCAATTGCCCACAGTTAAGGGTTTTAGGGCGATTTACAATGACCTTAAGACCTGATACATGTTGCAAGGATATGACCAAAACTCGCAGCTTTCCCATTTTATGGATGTTTTCATGAGCTATTGCCCACAGTATATGGTTCTAGGGCGATTTACAGCAACCTTAAGACCCGATACATATTTAAGACTTATGACCAAAAATCGTCTTTTTCCCATTTTATGGTCATTTTCATGAGTTTATTACCCATAGTTTTTTGGGTTCCAGGCGGATTTGCATGCCTCGTAGAACCCTTCCATGCTTGAGAGATATGACTAGAAACTCACCGTTTTCGTCTTTTTATGGTCGTTTTCATGAGCTATTGCCCATAGTTTTAGGCTTCCAGGCGATTTACATCGACCTTGAGACCTGATACATGTTTGAGAGATATGAGCAAAAACTCGTCATTTTTGTGTTTATGACCATTTTTATGAGTGATTGCCCACAGTTTTTGGGTTCCGGTTGGATTTGCAAGGCCTGTAATACCCATTACATGTTTAAGATATATGACTAAATAATCGTAGTTTTTCGTGTTTTATGGCCATTTTAATGAGCTATGCCCACTATTTAGGGGTTCTAGGGCGATTTAACAACGACTTAAGACCTGATACATGTTGGAAAGATATGACCCAAAACTCGCATTTTTCGTGTTGTACGGATGTTTTCATGAGCTATTGCCCACATTTTATGGTTCTAGGGAAATTTACAACAACTTTAAGACCTGATACATGTTAGAGACTATGACCAAAAAATCATCTTTTTCGTGTTTTACAGTCATTTTCATGAGTTATTGCCCATAGGTTTTGGGTTCTAGGCAGATTTGCATGCCTCGTAAGAACCCTTGCATGTTTGGGAGATATGACCAGAAACTCGTCGTTTGGCGTGTTATGACCATTTTCATGAGTTAGGCCCACAGTTTTGGGATTCTAGGGCGATTTATGACGACCTTATGACCCGATACATGCTTGATAGTTATGTCCAAAACTCGTCGTTTTCATGTTTATGGCCATTTTCATGAGTTATTGCCCACAGTTTTTGGGTTCCAGGCGGATTTGCATTGCCTCGTAAGAACCCTTACATGTATTAGAGATATGACTAGAAACTCATCGTTTCATGTTTTTATGACCGTTTTCATGAGCTATTGCCCATAGTTTTGGGTTCCAAGGCGATTTACATCAACCTTAACACCCGATAATGTTTGAGATATATGACCAAAAGCTCGTCGTTTTCGAGTTTATGGCCATTTTTATGAGTGATTGCGCATAGTTTTTGGGTTCTAGTTGGATTTGCAAGGCCTGTAAGACCTATTACATGCTTGAGGTATATGACTAAATAATCGTACTTT